>VXBR01008448.1:215164-239182 GCA_013400215.1 Cisticola juncidis | reverse complement strand
TCCGGGACTCGTTCTTCAGCGCGGATGGCTTCTCGCGGGGCACCGGGGTCGTTCCCGGGGCGTGGGGAGGGCCGCAGGGCGCGGCGGCAGCTCCCGGCTGCTCCCGGCAGCTCGGAGCCCGCGGCCCGGTGTGAAGATCGCGTTCCTTTCCGGTGTCTCACTGCTTCAACTGTCCGTAACGCACGGGATGCGTATTTGCGTTTTCTGTCTGTGTATTTAAGCTTTAAACCCCGGGCCGTTCCCTCGCTCGGGTCTGGGAGGCCGCAGGTGCTGAGGGTGGACTTTGGGCCGTGTGTTGTGAGTTCGGTCTCGGTGGGGAGCGTCGGAGGAGCTGCAGAGCTCCGGGAGGGCCGTGAAGAGGCTCCCCGAGGCTCCGGGGCTGTGGCGTCCAGGAACCTCGGGGAATCGCATTGAGGCGTGAGCAGAACCGTTCTGCTGTGAGACTGGGGCGCGGGCTGGGCTGCGGGTCCCACCCCGCGGCTCCTGCAGAGAGGGGCGGGCTGGGAGCGCCAGGGGAGTCTCGGTTATGCCGTGGAATTTCCCTCCTGCAGGTATGGTAAGGAATGTCTCAAGCTTCACTTGTCTCAGGGTTCACAAATTAGAAAAACGCCTGCTTAGGACAGTTCCCTGCCTTTGAAATGAGTTGTTTGTTTCCCTTTGCAGTGAGAGGGTCCGAAGGGCTGTACATGGTGAATGGGCCCCCCAGTTTCACCGAGAGTACGGCATTCCAAAGGTACTGGTGTCACTGACACTAAAGAAATTGTTCTCTGAAAGGTAAAGGTAGGCTCTGGAATTGAAAAATGTGTGAATATAAGTGGTTTCAGGACGTTGATGGTTTGGAAGGCTTTGCATTTGCCTGAGCTCTCACTGCCAGGTGACAGTCCCTGAACAGGGGTGGCAGAGCCTGCAGTGGGACACAGGGCTCCTCAGGAGCACAGCAGAAAAGCTGCTGTGTTCGTTTTTGTCAAGAAAACCTTAACTGTGGCAGTGTTGGATGCTCATGTGTATTTCTTATTTATTTCTTTAGGGTTTCTGGAAAAAATTGCAAAACTGTTGCTTTTAGCAAGGATGGCTCCCTCTTTGCATGGTGCAATGGAGAAAAGTGGGTGCATTTCATTATCTTAATTTTTAGCTTGTATGAAATAAATGGAATCAGTTATGCCTCATTTACTCTTGTCTGTGTAAAGGTGACTGCTGTTAATGCAGATGTTTGCATGTACACTTTAAATGGAGTTTATTGTTTCATCAGTGGCTTTGTTGACTATCAGATGAAATATTTGCTGTTCTTCTCCTATTTGTAATACTCCCATTCCCATGCAGTCTGGATATGCTTTCTTTCTTTAGTTGATTTTTTTATTCAGTACCTGATCTCTGGGATTAATCTCTTAGTAGAGTCCACAGAAAATAATGAGTCTGTAGGCTTTGTGAATGTTACAAGGTTCCTTTTTTACAGGATGTTACAATATTTCTTTTTAAAGCAGAGTTCCCTCTGCTTTAAAGCTGGTGTGTTGCAGACGAAAATAGGTGTTATATTTTGACCAGTAGTCACCTTTCTTGATTTCTGTCATGCTTGGGTTTCTGGTTTTAAAATGTGCATGTGGAAAAAAATAGTGAAAACAAGAGAGGGGCAAAAAAAGCACTTCTAATTTTGTTGCATTGACCAAATTTGAGGCATATCTAGAAGAGTCAAATACTTGAACAATTCTCTCAGCTATTAATTAACTACTGTAAGCATATTTTATTGAAATACTATTTCTGATTCCAGAGTCAACGTTGTTAATGTCAGCAGAGCTGAGTTACTGCATTCCTTTGATCTCCCAAAGACAGTTTGCCTTGAATTCTCACCGAAGAATAATGTTCTGGCAACGTGGCAGGCCTATGCAAGTGAGTGTTGTACCGGCTGGGGGAGCACAGGGTTTGTGCATGTCTTAACCCATGTCTGAGGTAGTACCTGGCTGTCCCTGCAGTGCATTTGTTGGCTAAATGAGCAGTAGAGGAAGTGTGCAGAGAGTTGTGTGGGCAGCCAGGAGCACAGTGGAGGAGGGAGGGCTGCCCTTGTCCAGGAGCAGCTGGCGCTGGCCGTGCTTGCCCACGCTGTGTCACAGTGCAGTGCTCACAGCCACTGTCAGGGTGTTCTGAGCTTTGGGAGGTGCTCTGCACTGTGCTGTGCAGGCAGGGGATGTTCTTGGGCAGGCAGGGCAGGTGGTACACGGCCTTGGAGCAGCTGTGTCCTGCCCTGGGGCCCGTGGCTGGAGGGTTCTCCATGTCCAGAGCTTTATTCCCTCCTCTGCCTCCCTGGGGGTGCTGGAGTTCCTGATCTGAGAGCTGCAGTCCTGTGTGAGGCACAGACAGTGTAAATGCTGCCCTGGGAGGGAAGAGCTGGGCAAGGCTGGGCCTGGGGAGCCTGAGAGCCAGGACAGGCTGTTGGACAGGAGACTGTCAGTGAGCTTTTCTGGGTCTGCCGCAGAGCACTGACAGCAGCAGGCAGGAGGAGGGTCAGGAGGAGACTACAGACAGTTTAAAAGCAGCAGAACTGTTTTGCATGGCTTGCAGAGAGAGCTGTGGCTGCGGTGGAATGGACAAAATCATCTCATTCCTGTGTGAGCAAAACATTGGAGTGGAGAGCATGCCTCCACTGTTTGCAGTGAGGATGGTTTTTGGTTTGGGTTAAAAAGCTGTGCAGCTGTTGGTGGTTGCAGCCTTGCAGGGGGGAACTGTACCTCCAAATGTGAGTTTTATGCAAACAGACTGAGATTAATAGGTGCAGCAATCAGCATTCATGGGTTTGGTCCCTCAGGGGCAGAAGTTGCATGCTTGCAAGAAGTTCATGCGTGTTTGGGCGCTAGCAGAACCATGAGGTGGGATATTGGGGTGAAGCAGATTTAAGCCTCAAAAACCACTGTGTTTTTTTGCAGCTGCTAAGGATGGCACAGCAGGGGTGCCCAACCTGCAGCTCCATGATCTGAGAACTGGAAAATGCTTAAAGTCTTTTATACAGAAAAAGATGCAGAACTGGTAAATAACCCTTCCAGATGCTAATTGTTTACAAAGAAATGTGGTTTTCAAAATCTGATCCAGGTAAACGGAGCTGTTAGTGTGGTGTTGGCTTTCAAAGCAGTGCCTACTGCTAACTGAAAGCCAGAATCTGTGGTTGTGAGTGTCTATGTGTGGTTCATTATAAATTCACTCTCACCTTGCACCACAGAGGAAAGCTGGGCAGACAATAACTAAGTCCACTTATATATTTCTTGCTATGCAGATGTCATTTATCCACATTAAATGTATCGTGTTTGAAATGACTGGGTTCACAACAGAGGGGAAAAACAATCCTGGGGTGCTAATGGTGAGCATCATTTTGTGTTTCTGACTTTTCCCTTAATGTGCAGGTGTCCCTGCTGGGCAGATGATGAAAGCATTTGTGCCAGGAATGTGAACAATGAAGTGCACTTCTTTGAAAACAACAACTTCAGTACGCGAGTATATTTGTCTAAATTTCATTCCTCCTATAAATGCTGCTTCTTTTGAGGGGTGGTTTTTGTTTTCCGATTTTTGTTTCTTCCTTTGCTTGCCTTTTATTCTAAATAGTGCCTACATTCTATTTCAGTTTGGAATTCAGAATCATTATGCTTTAATGATGTGTGTTTTCACTTTCTTATTTATCTTTTCACTGACTGACATGATATGAAGTGCATCCGATTCTCAGTTCAGGAGGCCTGATCCTGTATTGTTTCTCATTTAATGAGATCCAGGAAATTGTCGTTAAAAAACGTGAGCTGCGATTGCTGCCTTGGGTTATGCACATTCTGCCAATAGACTGTTAAAAATGGCTCATTAAAAATGATGGCAAAAATGAAATAGGGAAGCCTGAAGATTTTTACCGAGGAGATTTACTGTTGGTGGTAAAATATCTGGAGTCAGTAGATGTTGAAGTGGGGGGAGGGGGAAGAAAAAGCCGAGAGATAAAAAATTAGAACAAAAATGTAAAGGAATTAAAGAAAACTGAGGGGATAACAGCAGTGTGTGGTTTTAGTTTTGCATTTTTTTGTTTTGTTTTAAATATAAAGTTGTTACAAGAGTTAGGGCTATGAGAGATTCAGTTTCCTGAAACTGAAAATTAGCCCTGCTGCTGTTAAGCAAACTGTGGGAAGCATGGAATGTCAGCCTCAGCAGGATGTCTGCTGGCAGTGCACGTTCCTGACTGCAGAGGAGCTGTGGGGTGATGCTGTTGCCATCAGTTGTTTGTGGGAAGGAGCAGTGTTGAGCCCAGAGCAGGCTGCTTGAGAAGAGACCCCGTGGAGGTGTGAGAGGAGAGCCCCTGCCTCTGTGTGATGGCACCTGAATGTGACTGAATCCAGCACAGATCAGGTGAAGAATATCTGCTTCAAACGCAAGCTGTGTTCATCTTGGGTTCAGAGGCTTCCTTTGCTTTTTGATCTTCCAAGTACTAAGTGCTGGGTTTCAGACCTAGGCTTGATTCAAATTTGTTTTGTCGGTAAAATGGGAAAATAATGATTGTTTGCCTAGAAAAAGAGATGCCTTTGTGATTGTCTTTACTGGTCTGTCTTATCCAGGAGACAGCCCCGTAGAAGGCTGTGGTTAGGACATCCAGGTAACATGATCTGTGAGTAACATCACACATCTGTGGCCTTTTTCTTGGCAGATACCATTGCAAATAAGCTGCATTTGCAGAAGGTCAGTGATTTTGTCTTGTCTCCAGGAGCGCAGCCAACCAAGGTACTTGTGATCCAGCTTCCAATCTTTTTCATGGTTTTCTTAAAGAAAAAAACCCACTGTGATTTTGGTGCTGGTAGTAACTGTGCTCTGTGCAACAGGGCTTTAACCTGCAGTGAAATCTCTGGCTGTTTCAGGTTGCTGTTTATGTCCCAGGCAGCAAAGGTGCCCCGTCCTTTGTCAGGCTCTACCAGTACCCCAACTTCGGGGGCCCACAGTCAGCACTGGCCAACAAGAGCTTCTTCAAAGCTGACAAGGTGACAATACTATGGAACAAAAAAGGTATAGCAGCTGTGTACTCAAACTTCTATACTGTACTCATTTTGGATTGACTTACTTTGTTTACTGTGTGGGGTTTGTATTTCATTTGCATATGCTGATGAATCCTGAGGGCAGCCATTAACACCTTGCTGAGGTGTATTTCTGCACACCCTGGAGGGCTCAGCACTTTCCTGTGGCTTTCATCATTTTGTATGTTGTAATTCAGAATATTCTGTACATGCTGGTAAATTTTGCAGTCGAATGACAAATTCCTGTATAATTTCTTTTCTGTGTCGATAATATAATTGGATTGCAAACATAAGAACAGTTCACACTATAATATAATCTTAATCTGTAGAATTATCTGTATGCATACATGTTATAACTGGTGTGAGCTGAGAGGCCTCTGTGCTTTGCTTTTTGTTAGCAGTGAGCTGTTTCAGAATGATTTTGTATGAATCATTTTACTTCAATCCACATAGCTTGGAATACGAGGAAGGTTTTAGACACATGTAGAAACCACGCATGAGGACTGTGAGATACAGGAAATATTGATATCTCAAGACATTTTGGGGTGCATGTGTCTGGGCAAAGGAGCAGGTTGGCCCTTGCCCTGGTGAGACAGTGCCCTGCTCTGCACCCCTCACAGGGACACAGCTTTGGATAACAGATACAGAATATACAGAATATGTTGAGGAAACGTTTTGTTCAAGGATTGATCAGGATGTTTGGTTTCTGCTGTAAATTAATGTATTTTTTGTAGCTGCAAAGGATGCTCATTTGCTTGTGGTCTAACACTGAGTGAATGGGCTGACATTTTCCATCTGAGAAAGGAAGGTATTCAGTCCTTTTGTGTTAGCATTATGGAAAAACTCAATTCAGAAGAGAATGATACCCGCACTATGAGACAAGTAACCAGTAAGAACACCTGGGGAGCCGATGTCGCTGTGTGTGTGTGTTCTGTGCAGTGGCTGCTGTGGCTCTCAGCACTGTGCTGCCCTGTCTGTGTCTGTTACAGCCACGGCAGTGCTGGTGGTGGCCAGCACCGAGGTGGACAAGAGCGGCGCCTCGTACTACGGCGAGCAGACGCTGCACTACGTGGGGGCCGGCGGGGAGAGCGCCGTGGTGCAGCTGCGTGAGTACCCCGAGCTGCCCGGCAGCCTCTGCTCCAGCAGCTCTTCCTGTCATGAGCTCATCTTGGAAACAAAATCCTCTAACAAAAAACCCTTCTCCTTTTTGGGGGGTGGGGTTTTATCGCCTCTGCAGGACAATGTTACTCTTTTCTGGGTTGGTTTGATTTTTTTTTTTCAGTAGCTGAATTTTCTTACCTTGGATAGACTTATCATCTTAATGTCAGTGGCCGAGAGCAAACACACTTAATACATACTCATAGTTTGCTTGGGAAAGTGTTGAAATGCACAGGGAGGGAGCTATGCTATGCTCTTTTGCTAAGGAATGGAGCCAGGTTGGTGTCTCAGAATTCATAATGGGCAGGAGTGTGTGCCACCAAACAGAATAATCCTACCTGCACTTTTACACATGCAAGATACTGTTACTCAATGAGTCAGCGCAGAGGGAGAGCTATTTTTGAAGTTGGAAAATAGAAGTCCTTTATTTTGTATTGTAAAATTGAAAATGTTTTAAGACATAAAAGTGATATATTGGGGAGTGGCAGATGAATGTGCTTAATGCCAGTGTCTAGCTTGAACTGGAAGTCCTTGTCTTAACTCCCCCTGTGGGGGCCTTTTTTCCTTCTCTCAAGCCCTTGCTATTGTGTGTGAACATCTGGCCTATTTGGGATTGTAGAGGCCAGTTTGTTGGGAATACTTGGGTTAGGGTTGGACTATCTTTGCATAATTAGTGTAATTCCATAACAGTGCTGACTGGGAATGTTTCCAATTTGCCTTCTGCTGCAAAACTTGTGGAAGAGTGCTGTGCCACATTTCCCCTTGATGGTAACTCCACTGGGGAGGGAGAATTTGGGTTATGACTCAGTATACAGAATCTCTTGGGGAGCAGTTTCCCAGCTTGAGAACAGTACTTGGTTAACTACGTACTTCCTAAAACATTCTTTATTTCTACTGCATCTGTATTTAACAGGAAGTTTATCGTTACTTTTCATTTAATTTAGCTATTCCTTTTTAAGGAAAAGCCCAAATTGCTAAAAGCAAGTGGTGGGCACTTGGAGTAAGAGGTGCCTCATTCCCTGTGGAGTTGGATCTGTTCTGAAGTGCAGTTTGAAGCTTTTTTTCCACACTGGCATTTGCAGAGGTCTTTTCATTTTTGACAAAGATGTGGTGCTGCTGCAGCCTCTGGCAGAGCTCTGAAGCCTGCATGGAGCTGCCCTCATCTCTCCAGCTGCTGCTGTCACCAAGTGTCATTTTCTGTCACCTCTGTATCTGAGCTACATTGGGTCAATGGCACTGAAAAGGTTTCAAAGGGGAGCACACGGTGTGATTATACATCCTCGTTTCTAAAGATAATGAGACTTCAGAGTGACAACAGACGTGAACCATTTAACTCGGTTTGAACATTTTGGGTCAACTCTGGATTTAAGGATTCAGTGATGCACTTGGCATTTATCTGAACTATGGGTAAATATACCCGGATAATGAAAAGTTACAATGGCCTGTGGGTTGTATTTACCTCTGGATATATTACCTGAGTTTTCATCACTGATTCATCCTCCAGTATCTCCTAATATCCCAACCCCCAGAAAAGCTTCTAAATGTACCAAGTTTTGATCATTATGAGTAGAGCCACTTTTGTGTGCTCAGATTAAAATCTGACTTAAAAAATACTGTGTGTGGACGTGGTCCAAAGATAACTCAGGTCACTATTGCTTACCTCTGCAAAGCTGAACTACACAATATTTCTTAGATTGAAAGAAGAGAAACTATTATCCAGCTGGTATAAAACTCCTGTTTTTGCAAGTTTCCAGTGGGACAGTTTGAGAAGGTCCTGAGGTCATACTTGAGAAAAAAAAAAGCGGATTTTTTTTTACTTGTCAAGCTATGATTACTATTAAAGTGTTGGTGCTGACCCTACAGAGGTAATTTGGAATGACTGCAGTTATTGTTGCAACCTGTAACTAAAGTTAACAAGATACAAGGTTGTTTTTCCCTCTGTTGTTAGTAGAATTAATTTTCACTGTCAATAATTAGAGTACAGCATTTTATCAAAGCATGAAGAATTGCTATGGATTTTATTTTGGCTTGCTTTGAAAAAACTGCAATCTCGCAACCACTGCATGTTTTTCCTTTTCCTTTAGCAAAAAATGGTCCTATTTACGATGTTGCCTGGAGCCCCAATTCTGTCGAGTTCTGTGCTGTGTATGGTTTCATGCCTGCCAAAGCCACAGTTTTTAACTTGAAATGTGACCCCGTGTTTGATTTTGGCACCGGGCCTCGCAATGCCGCCTACTATAGCCCCCACGGACACATCCTGGTGCTGGCAGGGTTCGGAAACCTGAGGGGACAGATGGAGGTGTGGGACGTCAAGAACTACAAGCTCATCTCCAAGCCGGTGGCCTCGGACTCCACGTACTTTGCCTGGTGTCCCGACGGGGAGCACATGGTGACGGCCACGTGCGCGCCGCGCCTGCGCGTCGGCAACGGCTACAAGGTGTGGCACTACACGGGCGCGGTGCTGCACTGCCGGGAGGTGCTGCCCGAGCAGGAGCTGTGGCAGGTGTGCTGGCAGCCCTTCCCGGACGGCGCGTTCCCGCAGAGAGCCGTACGGCACCAGGCGGCTCCCGGCGAGCTGCCCGGGGCTGAGCCCCGGCCTGCGCAGGCCTACAGACCCCCTGCCCTGCGGAACAAGCCCGCGACAGGCTCCAAGCTGGTGAGTGCCTGTCCCGTGGGAACGGGCCCGGTGCCTCGTGTCTGTCTGGAGCTTGGCCTGGTACACGTGGGAGGGACGTGGGAAACCGGATCGGCAGCGCTTTGGGGGTTTGGGTTACCTTCTTTGGCAGTTTGCAAGAATGTGTGCTGGGAAGCTCTCATCTCTTTGGCACAAATACTGTCCTTTCACAAAGCATTTGCAAACTTGTAATAGTCTTTGCACCATGCACCAAAACACTAAGCTCCAAGTGTGGGCTGTGGTAGAATTGACTGCTCTGGTTAGGACAGAAGCCTCTGATCTGGGTGACTTGACTTGCCAGTTCTGAACCCAGCCAGCCTGAGGCTTGACTAGCCTCCCAACAGCCATTCTTTCTTGTTTTTTTTTTTGTTTTGTTTTTTGGTTTTTGTTTTTTGGTTTTTTTGTTTGTTTGTTTTGTTTTGTTTTTGTTTTGGTTTTTTTTGGGTTTTTTTTGTTTTGTTTTGTTTTGTTTTAGTTTTTTTCTTTTTTTTTTAGTTTTTTTTTAAATTGTTGTTAAGTTTAGGGGTTTTTTTAGTAAGGTAAATGTACTTATTAGGAAAAGATTGGATCATTAGCAAGTCAGCTGCAGCTTAAACACATTTCAGTACAGTCACCTGCTTGTATAATTAGTTTCTTTCTGCAAGTTTTCAAAGGAGGCTGAGTAACAACTAATTCCACGTAACAACTGCACCCTTAACGTTTGAGTCTGAGAGAGCTTTGATTTGGAGCCTGGTGCTTTTGCAGGAGACTCAGCCTGCAAGCAGTCTGTTAGCCATGCTGAGGGCTGCTCTCACAAATCATCTGTGAGCAGAGGGAGTAGGGAAAAGACACAGTCAGTAAAATAATTCTGCTTATATGGGCAGAAAATTTTGTCACATGCATTAAAACAATACAGTTAAAAGTTATCTTAAAAGCCCTGAACAGTCCGCCTTCTCAGCCTCCACTGTCCCCCCAAAGAACCTCCATCTCCCTCCCCAGCACTCAGCCTTCCTCTCTGGTCATCAGGAGTTTGAGTTACAAAACTGTCAATAATAGCAAAATGCCAGGCTTCAGTAACTTTGCACTAGATTATTGCTCTTGGATTTTATTTCCTTCCTGAGATAGAAAACATAATGATTTTGTTACTTTATCAGAAATCTATGAAGTCATTAGGGACACAGGGTAGTCCCATGCAAATTCAAGTGGATGAGTTTGAAACAACCCTTTTCACTCTTCTTTGCCTGTTCCAAGGAGTGCATACTTTTTTCCCTCACTTGCTTTCTTTCTTTATTCTTTCTTTCTGGTTCATCTTTTCATACGATGCTGTCTGAGGTAGATTTTGGGGTTTCTGTGCCAACATGGAATATGAGGTTTTAACCATTTCACATATCCTGCAGCATGAGAATGAACCACCCCAGAACATGAAACCCCAGCTGGGAGGCAGTGATAAGCTACTGTCTAAAACAGCTCTCAAAAATCAGAGGAAACATGAAGCAAAGAAAGCTGCTAAACAGGTACTGCAAAAGTCATCCTGACAAGGGTAATGTTAGTTATTTTCCCCAAAGGGCAGAATCAGGCTCAGAGCAGTAACTTGTGCACTCAGAGCCCTCCACGCGTGTTGCGTGTGTGGCAGCGTGGGAAGGGCTGCAGAGTTTAACCAGAGTAAAGCAGGTACAAAAGGGTGATTCAAAAGTAACAGCTCTGCTGAGTCGCTGCAGACCTTAGCTAAGATCAGTGTGGAGACAAAGTGATCCTGACTTTACACGTTCTGCACAATATGTTTTGGTTTTAGCTAGGATGTCAGAACAGGCTGGGTGCTTTGTGTTCCCAGCAGGTGCAGGCTGAGGTGTGTTCTTAGGGCAGAGCAGAGACTGCCTGTCTGTCATTTCTGGACTTACTGTTCTTTGACTAGGTAGATAAAAATCAGCTTTTGTTATTAGCCTTCCAATTTCTACAAACCTCTGAAGCAATAATTTCTTTAAATGCTATTTTTAAAAATTTCTAGCACTGGTTTTGAGCACTTTCTTTTGCTTCAGAGACAATGACCCAGTCTGCTTTGTAAAATATTTGTGTATGTGTTTGTCATATCACCCTTAATCTGACGTTTCCCTGTGCTGTGTGTGGTTGGGAGCTTGAGGAAGCAGATAGAAATTAAACAAGAAACAGCATGTGAGCTCTTCCAGATAAGCTTTTCTCCATGAAAAGCAGGCCAATAGATAGTGCAGTACCTCAGAGCAAGTCATGCCCAAATTTTGGAATACACCAGCAAACTGGGGAAAGAAGAAATATTAAATGGATCCTCTTAAAGTAATTAAAGACATTTTTCATTCTCTCTGCAATCAAAGGCATTTTCTAGATTGTGTTTGTGTCTACAGGAGGCCAAAGCTGATGCTCACCAAGGCCCTGCCCAGGTCAAAACCCCACAGAATGCCCTGCAGAACACTGTGCCTGCCATGACCACTGGAGATCCTGAAGTGGACAAGAAGATAAAGAATTTGAAAAAGGTGTGAAGCGATTATTTTTCTAACAGACAATATTTCGCCAAGGGCTGGTCTGTCAGACCTGGTGCAAGTATAAGGTGAGCTGAGGAGGATGTGTGTACCTTCATGGTAATGTCCCAAATTGGCACCCACCTCTCTTTGCCCTCCCAGCCCGTGCAGCAGTGGAGGCCATCGTGTGCCAGGCTTCCTGAAGGTCCCATCAGAGGCAGCAGTACAGGAGGAGTTTTGAAACTAACGCTGAGGTTCTGGCCAGGACTCCTGTGGAGGTGCAGCCAGTCCCAGCTGCGGTCGGGGTGCACTGGCAGGTGTTGGTGCTCAGACAGGGCTCTCTGCACTCTGTGGCTGTTGGCCCCTGCACTGGAGCAGTGCCTCGGGTTTGCCTCGTGGCCAGAGTGCAAAGTCTACTGCCAGTCTTGAGAATTCTTGCATTAAATAATTCCAGAATAGAAATTGTTACGTTCTGGATAGAGAATCTTCCCCATTTCTCTAGGCTGCCTCTTGCTGCTCATAGTCTCTGGATTCATATTCCAGGCTTTCTGAGGAAAATGTGTGGTGAAGAGGGATGGTGATGGAGCCCTTCAGTGAGACAATGCCTGGTGTTTATTTCAGAGATGAAGTACTGCTGTTTTCTAGGTTCTGTTCTTGAAAGAAATGTCTGTTATGGGTGGGAAGTTCTGGATGGAGCATCTGGAGATGCTTAAGGAATTGTGCCTTCTCTACAGACCAGCCTTTAGATGCATCAGGCGATTGCAAGTGCAGCAACTTCCAAGATGTTTTTTCTATTCTTGTTTCACCAATATTTTTGTGTTAGAGTGACTTTTTCTATTTTTTTTTTTTTTCAGAAACTGAAGGCAATTGAGCAGCTGAAAGAACAGGCAGCTGCTGGAAAACAGCTGGAGAAAAATCAGGTATGGATGAGATCTGTACAGTTTATTCCAGGTTCATTTTATAATAAGCTATATCTATGACATTTTATGCTTTTCTGCTCTAGGTGGAGAAGATTCAGAAAGAAGCTGCTCTCCTTAAGGAACTGGAAGACCTAGAACTGGGTGTTTAAATCTTCCTTGAACTCCAGTGTGGTGCTAACACAAAGTTCATGCAAAATGTAGTTTGTTAAACATTTCAGCAAATGACCAAGGGTGCGAGACGCCACAGATTTGCTGCTCATTTGCCTTTAAAAAAGAGTTTTCCTAAAGATTCGTGCACATCAGCTGGTTCTGCTGCTGTTCCAACCAGAAATGCGCTCCTTTTCTGAGAACACACTGCCTAAACCAGATTGTTTATCCTTATTTGGGTGGGAGAAGGGAAGGCGATAAAGGCATTTGATAGCTTTATTCTATTTAAAAAGAGATGCGATCTTTATGCGATTACGGGATGTAGATAAAAATAAAGAGCATTTAATAAGGGCGAGCTGTCCGGGCCGTGTGTGGCCGCCAGGGGGCGCGGGGGGCGGGGGGCGGCGCTGCGGCGGCGGAGCAGGGCGGGCTGCCGGCGAAGAAGCTGCGCATGGCCTACGCCACCGGGCCGCTGCTCAAGTTCCAGATCTGGTGAGGGCGCCCGCCAAGATGGCGGCGGCCAAAATGGCGGCGTCCGCCGGGCCGTCGCCTCTCCCTCCCTCGTTCGTTTTTTTCCCGTTCCTTTCCCTCAGCGCTTCGACGCTCACTCTTGTCGTCCGTGGAGAGGCCACCCCTAGGGCCGGGCCGCCCTGGGCGACCTGTCGGGACGCCCGGCCCTGTTGTAGCGTAGGAGGTGGCACGGGGCCGCGGGCGGCGGCTCTTCCAGTGGGTCCCACTCTACGGCCACCCGCCGTAAAACCGCGCATTTCGGGCTCTTTAATGCCACGTATGGCGTTGTGCTAGTGCGGGACTAACGTTTGAGAGGAGTCGATATCTTAATTTTGTGTTTGTTTTGATTCGATGCCCGTATTGCAGTCGGTGCGTTCGGGCACCATTGCACCATTCCGGGGGTGTTGCCGATGGTGCCAGCAGCTCCGAGCAGAGTTGAGGCAACCCCGGCCCACGGAGCCTGTGTGCGGGGAGAAAAATGCTCAAGAGGCCCGGAGCACTCGTCACCACGGTCCGGCCCTCGGCGTGGGCAGGGCCGGGTGGCGGCCGAACGGGCTGGGCCAGGCCCTGCGGGTCCACGAGGCACCGCAGAAGTACTGGGTTTGGGGTCTTGGACGGTTTGCCGCAGTTTTATAGAGGCGGCTGCTGAAAGGCGAGGCAGAGGACAGCTCGGGAATATTTAACACCTGCTGTTCCTGTGTCATGCAGACGTAGGGATGGCAAGGAGCTACATTGCTGTCTGGGCAGTCCCAGAGAGGGCTTCTGGGAGACAGACGCCTCTGTGTGAAGATTTTTTTTTTTTTTTGGTACAGAGCAAGGGATTGCTTACATTGACTTCCTAAATTAATCCCAGTTTACCAGATTTTTCCAGCGAAAGTGAGTGATTTGATGCCTGGTAGGTGTTTCCATAGCTCTGTCTGCTGGGACATGGAGCAAACCAGTGTCACACCCAGGGCTTACCTGTTGGGATTTGTGATGTGTAATTTCACTGCAGATCAGGTTTTCTCTGTGCCATAAAAATGTTAGTTCTATATTAACTTGAAAGGGGTTCTGAAGAAGGTGAGTGCTGCTCAGCAGCGGCTGTGCTGTGGTGACAATGCTGTGTGTGTTCAGTGTCTCCTGAGGCTACAGGCGGGTGTTTGAGGAGTACATGCGGGTCATCAGCCAGCGGTACCCAGACATCCGAATCGAAGGGGAGAACTACCTTCCTCAACCTATCTATAGGTGAGCGTGTCACTCCTGCTGTGGTCTGTCTGTCTGTCTGCTTTCTGTTGGTTAAACACATGCATTTACACTGAAATAATACTGAAAATGTAAACTTAAGGGGGTTTTCTGTTGCGATTCCATACAAGCGTGGTGGTTTTCTCCCTTCCAGGTAGCTGCCTTAGTTTTCCATGCAAGTATCATGATGTGGATATCTGTATGATGAGGCCTATCATATCCAACCTAAAATAAATTACGCAACTTTTTTTTGAAACGGTGAATTTTCCCAGCATCTCTTCACGCTATAACTGGATATAAATTCAATTTGTTGCTCAGGCTTGTGCACTTAGTGACAAATCCCTGTAGTGGGTTATGGACACAGAGGAAGGGAAAATTGAATTTTAATATCTGAATCAGGGAGAGCTCCCCTCAAGGGGGAGGCTGCCAGAGTGGCCTTTGCTGCAGCTGTAGGAGGAAAGCCCAAAGAAATTCAGAAAAAGACAAAATGGTGTTGTTCCTGTTAGTTGAAGCAGTGTGCCCACGCTGGAGAGTGATGCCATAGTTACTGGGTGGCTCCTGGAACACTCACTGGCCCGATTTCTGGCAGGGTTGTGGTGGTGGGAGGCTGCGGGGCGCAGTGCCTCGGTGTGGGCTGGCTGTGGGGAGTTCTGCACCACAGGGAAATGCTCCACAAGGAGCAGTGCCCGTCAGTTAAACACGTCTGTGATATGGAGCAGCTTCTTTAGAAACTGAATCTTTTATCCAGTTCAGGCATATGTAAGTTAGAAGCAAAGTCCCATTTGAGGTCTGCTGAGGAACAAAAGAATCTGTCTATGGTTTACAGGAAGGTATCTTTCTGGGGTGCTGTGCAAAAGTAGGGCCTTATTGGGGGTGTTGTTAATGTGTGTTGCTTTTTTGTTGTGTTGGTTTGATTTAGTTTGGGGTTTTTTTACAGTGAGATAAACCTTCTTGGAAAGTTTTGTGCTTCCCCTGAAACATTTGATTGTACACTGTCAAGATTCTCCTAGTGAGGTGAATTACAGTTGTGTATGGTGAAGTAGGAATGGAACTTCTCAGTCACTGGTGTGTGTTGTCTCCAACAGGCACATAGCATCCTTCCTGTCTGTCTTCAAACTAGTATTAATTGGCTTAATCATCGTTGGCAAGGACCCATTTGCTTTCTTTGGCATGCAAGCTCCCAGCATCTGGCAGTGGGGCCAGGAAAACAAGGTAAAGCACATGCTTCTCTTAGTCTGAAAAAGCAGTTTCAGAGTTACTTCATGAGGGTGCTCTGTGAGTCCCTCCATTCTGACTGATTTACCTTTCATATGCTACAGCCTTACAGATGAATAATTCTTACCAGTTGTGCTTTATGCTGTTGACAAACCCAGGTGTGCTTCTGTGATCTCTTTCCAAGCTGCTGTGTTTAACGTGCTGACAAAGATGATAAAAGCTTTTTTTTAGGGCTCAATACTAGTATTTCAAGCCAGTATTGTTGATGTTAAAATTACAGCTTCTCTTCTTTGTTGTCTCATAACTGTTTTGCAGTTGATGCTTCCATCAGACTCCTGATAGATTAGGAGAAGTTAGAAGGGCATTAGAAAAATGAAGTTGAAATTGTTGTGGGTGTTTTTGGAGAGCAGACTGGCATGACATTGTGGGAGAATATCCCCATGAGTCAGTACTGATGATGCCAGCAGGTTGAGGGTATTGTACTCTGATTTAGAGTAACCTTATTCCATATTTATTCCACTAAACTCAAATTTACAGACCTTCATGCTGGTCTGCCCAGTGCCCTGGGTCTTTCTCTGGCCAGTTTGCATGCCCAGGAGCTGTCACATTTGCAGTTGAATTAAATGGGCCAGCTGCGGGGCATAGCTGCTGTCCCTGCGCCAGGTTCTGCAGTGCTGCAGTGTCACACTCCGTGTGAGTGTGCCTGTGAACAGGAAAAGGAAATTAGAGAGGTGCTGGCAGTGAGGGAGGAGCTGCACTGCTGAAGATGTTATCCTCTCCTCCTTAGTCACTCACATGCAGAGAAAATTCCAGATGAAGAGCTTGGAGGCGTGCAGGAGAGTCAGTGGTTCCTATGCACATGTGACTTGCCTTGCTCTGCTGTTTGTGGCTGGGCCCTTAGCTCTGTGATCTGGAGATTGCTGTGACAGTGACAGGCTGTGTCTGGGAACGTGTGTTCCCATGTCACACTGCCAGCCCCCCTACAGCTGGCTATGCTGTGTCCAGAGGTGTGCTGAGGGCTGCAAGTTGAGTGGGTTTGGAGCTGGTCTGGTGCTTTTCTGGGGAGGGCAGGGTCTGTGGAAAAGGAGGGAAGGGAGGGTCTGTAGGTGGGAACGTTCCTTGACTAATCACAGAGGGAGTTCAGAAGCATCCATGAACAACAGCAGGTGTGGCTGACACGGTGAGGTCTGTGTGGATCTTTGTCCCCTTCCAGGTGTACGCCTGCATGATGGTCTTCTTCCTGAGCAACATGATTGAGAACCAGTGTATGTCCACTGGGGCTTTTGAAATCACTTTGAATGGTAAGCTGAGACTTTGTTTGAGGGCTGTCACATATACACATGTGAGAGCTGTGGGATGGGGAAAATGAGGGATTGTGTCAGGAAATTTATGTCCCAAATGTGATATGTGGAAGTTGCCATCCATTTGGATCTTCAGATGTTGTCTATCACAATAAATGACAAAAATCATAGAAGTCTTATAAAGCAATTTTTACAGATGTCAAATATTCTAGAATAGCTCTGTAAAAACTTACTCAGAAGGATATTTGGTCCCTTGGAATAACTGTGTTGTATTCTTTTTTTGTGTG
Source organism: Cisticola juncidis (assembly GCA_013400215.1). Lineage (NCBI taxonomy): Eukaryota > Metazoa > Chordata > Aves > Passeriformes > Cisticolidae > Cisticola > Cisticola juncidis. The sequence goes on along the minus strand of VXBR01008448.1, from coordinate 222,260 downwards.
TGATGTGCATTAAATAAGAAACCATCGGCTAGGGGCATGTACTCTCCAATTAGATGCTTTCCCTGTCTGTTCTGCAGCATACTTCAGCCTTGGAATCCTAAAGAATCTGTTCCTATTATGGGACTATCAGTTCTGGTGGACAACAGTACTGATTTTTGAGGTTGAAGAAACCGTCAGTGGATATTTTGCACCTCTCTATGAATATGATACACTTCCAAATGGAAGCATTAAACACTGCTCCCCTAGTTGGGCTGGGATTCAGCATAGCCAGAGGTTGAAATTGGTGATTCAGATGTTTCCCTCAACATAGATCAGTACCAGCTTCCCAGAGTTTCTTAATTCCATGTCTACACTAGCTCTGCCTGTGTACTGATGCTCCCGATGTAAAGGTGCTTTTCTCCCGTGTGTGTTCTGTGCTAGATGTCCCAGTGTGGTCTAAGCTGGAGTCTGGCCACCTCCCTTCCATGCAGCAGCTTGTACAAATCCTTGATAACGAGATGAAGCTCAATGTGCACATGGAGTCAATGCCCCATCATCGATCATAGCCCCATCGATCAGCACTGAAACTTCTCGTAAGTCTCCTCCAGTCACCAGTGCGTGTGCCCAGGTGGGATGGTTTTGGGATGCGGCTCATTCTGCCTGTCTCAGAGCGGGAAGCTGGCGTTCCATGAGGCAGAACATGTTACTGCAGGCACAAGGCCTAATATCAATGAAGTGTGTGGTGCAGAGATCAGAAACACTGCGTTAGCCTTAGAACAGCTTCTGTGCAGGGGATTAAGGTCTCCCTGTCTTTAACCCAGTTGAATTCCACAACCTTGGGGAAACAGGATGCTGTCCTGTTCCTTGCTTAACCCTGCAGAACACAACATTGTCATGCTCCAGTTGCTGTACTGCCCTGCCTTCTCAAAAGCTCCACAGCTTTTGGTAGCACAGGTTCACATGCTGTAGGTGTTAATGGCAAACCACTTCCATGTCCCTGTGTCACGTGTGGCTCTGCAAATGCACAGCTTACAGTTCCGTATCCTGGGGCTGGCGCAGGGCAGGTGGGCCGGGCGCCCTGCGGGGGCTGCTGTGGCACAGCTGCTGCCCGCTGTAACCCAGGTGTCTTTCCACAGGCGTTGGGTGGTGGTTCCCAGGCCACGTGCTGCAGACCCATGAAGGCCTGCACTGAAGACAGCTGCTGTTGGTGCAGGCTGGATGCCTCTCCTGCAGCCACGTTGTGCCTCCTGGACAAACACTCAATGAGCCCTGTTTCAGTGCTGGCCGGTCCACACTGCACAGCCACGAGTGCAATAATACTGTATAGTTTTTTTAAGACTTCATTCGACCAGTTCATAGATCAGCAATGCAGGCATTACTAATGGTAACTTATTTTATATTCATGTTTCACACAATGGCAGATTGAGTTGATACCTAATTTTTCCTTGGAAAAAGAGAAGTTTGTTTAATCTGTTGTATTTTATATGAATTTATGTTCTTTTTGTAGTTTAAAATGAAGTTATAGGAGTGTCTGATAATTGTCCTAAACCGTTGAGTAATTGATAGCCGTCTATCAAATCTCTTTAATGTGGTTAAAACAGGTTTGTATATTTTTCAAAATCTATGGCAGAGTCAAACAGTGCATTATATACTGAATTATATAAGCAAAATTATATGCTGACTAGTTACATAATTTGGTGACTTCGGTGAAAATTAAGATCAGCTACTCTTTAATCATATGGGCCAGCCTCAGCAGTTCTTCCTTGGCCATTTGAGCGATGAGCTGGGCCTTCCTGCTGTCCTAAATAGAACCCAAGAACATTAATTGAAATAAAGAGTTCCCATTTCCTGTGTGAAGTACCTTGTTTGTCACTGATGGACATTCTTGGAACTGCAATTGAAAAGCTGCATAAAAAGCCAACTTTCCAAAGTTACTGACCTTGTATTTGCTGTGTATAAGCCCCTGAGAACCTCCAGTTTGGGAGGAGCACATGGGGCTTGGCCTTATCCTTCAGGTGTGGCCTCCCTGGCAGAAGCTGGCCAGGTGAACCCCAAGTTTCAGCAGCAGCTCTGAAAGGCTGGGAGGTTCCTCACTGCTGCCTGCAGCACCACGGGCCTCTAAACACTCACTGACAGTTCTGTTTGCAGTGCTTGAACCAGAGCCTATCCCAGGCTGCAGCTGGTGCTCTCTGGAGCCAAGCATAGGTGATTGCCTTGGGCACACTGAGGGCATTTGTTGCTCTGCACAAGGAATCACCTTGTCTTGTACTGCAGCCAGCTGAGCAGCCGTGGGCACAGGCACTAGGAACACGTGGGGCATTCCTGCTGGTGCCACCTTCTTGTCAGGAGTGGCAGAGCAGTACCCGTGTGGGTGACCTTAGCAAACACCTGTCCCAAGGCCTGGCTTGGCTGTGCTCTGTTTTTATCTTGTGCCTTACCCAGGGGCTGAAGTGACTGTTCGGCCAGGGCTGGATGCGGAAGGGAGGCTGCTCAGGAGCAGTGCACTGCTGTGGAGCACAGCACTGCTCTCCCCAAGCAAAGCCCTCTGTGACAGAGGTGTCATCACTGTGGGCTGCTACAGCCTGCCCTGAGCAAAACCTCATGTGGGGCTGTGTGGATCAGCCCTGGACTGCCCTTCGCTCTGCACCAGGGCAGGGATGGAGGAGAAACCTTGCTGAGCACGGGCAGGTGCCACAGCCCTGGGGACTGTCTCTGCCTCATTCTGCCTTACACCACACACACACACTGATCAGAGCTGCTCTGCATTTACTATTGTCTTGATGGAGCTGCGCAGCTCATCACTTATGTCAGCAGCCATGCAGAGCTCCAGGATCTTCACAGCCTGGGTCACGAGGTACATGGGCGGCTGCATTTTGTTCCACTGCTCAGTGTTGGGGAAGTTGAGGCATCCCCGCATCCTGTCGAAGAGCTGCAGGATCCTCACGCGGAAGGCAAGCAGCAGGAGCTCATCCTCGCCCAGTTGGGCTGCAGGAGGCAGCTGGCCGGCGGCGCTGACCTGCACAACAGAGCACCTGTGTCGGCACAGCCACACGGGCCTGGGACAGGAGCCTGTGGAGGACAGGAGCTGCCGTGCACCCTGCCCACATGGATCATAGCTCTTCTCTCTCTGGCAGAGCCAGGGTGACCCTTGGGGATGTAGCCTGGCACCTGCCTGGCGGTGGAGTTCCACACTGTGGCCCCTTGCAGAGAGCTGGGGCTGGCAAGTGCCCCATCCCCATAGGAGTGGTAGGGATACGTGCACCTCCACAGCTTGGTTTTTGGGCAAAGAGCACAGGACAACATACCCACCACGGGATAAGCGCAGATGGGAGCTTCCCTGGCTGCCCCACTCCTGCTGTGGGGAGTGGCTCAGCACAGGAACAGTTACCTGCACTTGGGTTCCCATGTTGAATTTTGCTTGTTGCCCCATGGCGAGGAAGGAGACGAAGATCTTGTCCTGGGCCAGGATCCTGACCCCCACGTGGCAGTTCAGGGAGATGAAAATGGGGCTCAGTGGGACGTGCGGTTCTGGTGACAAGTTCGGCCACATCCACCTTCTTACCCTGTTGCCTGCTTGGTCCAAATACTGCCCACCCTGGATACTCATATTTATCCTAAAGAAAGGGAAATGGAAGCTCTGAACCCTGTAAGCTCCTGTGGCAGAAGGTCTCATTCCCCTGAGGGATGGGACAGAGGCACAGCAGGGGCAGAGTCTATCCCCCACCTCTCAAAGCACAGCTGGGTTGCCTTGCTGCTCTGGGGGCACCTGAAGCAAGGGCCATGAGCTGCTGAATTTGTCTATTTTTGGATGCTATTAAAAATACCCTTTATGGCCTCTGAAATGTCAATACACAGAGGAGACGGCAAAGCTGCTGAACGCACCACTCATCTCCGTTCCGGTAATAGCATGTGCTCCTGCCATCAGACTGAAACAGTGCTCGGATTTTGGCTGTCTTCAGCTCATCTTCCTGTACTATGAGACTGTGTTGGTCTCTCTCTCGTGTAATGATGATGGCTAGGTTTCCAGATGGATAGCTGCTGCCAGGTAAGGTGATTGTAACCCTCTGCTTTACTTGATTGGTCTGTTATAACACGCTAAATACTTCTGGGTACTATGGAGTGTAAAAACTGATATATTACCCAGAGCATTGTGTTAAAGGTATGCTGGAAGCTAGTGCTCACTGGAGCTTCTAGCTGCTCTGAAACCTCAACCCAGGAGCTGTGTCAGGTTTCACTGCTGCTGCTCCTCAGACAGAGTGAGTGGGAGTGATGAGCTGGGTTGTAATAAAGTGGACTGGGACACACTTAAAATTAGTAACAGCCCTGGACTAATGCAGGCAAGTGAAGCCCATAAAGGATACAATAACTGTGAGGTTCCATCTGGGAGCATGGTAAGGAATTTCTTTCCATTTTTGTAGTACTTCTGCACCAATTTAGCCTTCCCCACCTAAGATTGGAAGGATATAACGGATGAGAGCAATCTGGCACAGGTGCCCTTTGAAAATGGGCACTGCCAGGCTCCAGCTGCTCGGAGCACTGACACATCCAAGGTGCTCCCGTTGCTGTCGGGTTCAGGTACTTGCCTTCTTCCCCAGAAGACTGAAATCGTAGCCGAGGACGGTGCAGGACATGGGCTTCATGTCATGCTCGGGCTCCTCTTCGGGCTGGGACTTGGGCTTGGGTCTTGGCTCCTTCTTGAGCCTGGGCTTGGGCTCAGGCCTGGGCTCCTTCTTGAGCCTGGGCTTCAGCTCAGACTCAGGCTCCTTTTTGGGCCTGGGCTTGGGCTCAGGCGCAGGCTCCTTCTTGGGCCTGAGCTCTGGCTCAGGCTTCTCCTTGGGCCAGGGCTCTGGCTTGGGCTCCTCCTCGAGCAGGGGCTCCAGCTCGGGCTCCTCCTCGAGCTGGGGCTCCGGCTCGGGCTCCTCCTCAAGCAGGGGCTCCGGCTCAGGCTCCTCCTCGAGCAGGGGCTCTGGCTCAGGCTCCTCCAGCTCAGGCTCCTCTGGCTCGGGCTCCTCCTCGAGCAGGGGCTCTGGCTCGGGCTCCTCCTCGAGCAGGGGCTCTGGCTCGGGCTCCTCCTCGAGCAGGGGCTCTGGCTCAGGCTCCTCCTCGAGCAGGGGCTCTGGCTTAGGATCGGCTGCACTCACAACAGGCACTGGTGTCCCGCCTCTACTGGCACTCAGCTTCAAAGACTGGTCAGTCAACTCTGTGACCAGGTGTCTGTTCTGCTGCCTGGAAAATAGAAGTGTTGTTGACACTTCATGTATCGTGTTTGGAATGCTGCAAGTAGTGAATATCCCTGCTTTAGGAACACAATTTCTGAATCTGTTTTTCTCTCTGCTCACAATTCCAGTTAACAGGCATCAGTGTCACCAAAACACTCACACTGCAGCAGAAAGGAATTGCACCTATACAGATTCCATTGAACAGACTGCCACTGCAGTGGCATCAGCTCTGCTGGCAGGAGAGCTAAATATTATAATAAGGTTTGGATCAGGATTTTATGTGAAAGAGAAGGGCAGATGCCCTCAAGATCAAGAAAACAGCTCATCTCCAAAAGTATTTTCACTATTCTTGTGTAGCTTCCTATGAATCTGAGAGTGGGACAGAGGTTTGTTGTGTGCTCTACATAGGAGGCACTTGCATCTTCGGACTGGGAAGGACTCTGAAGGAGACCCAACGTTTACTTCCAGGTGTACTGGTTCAGTTTTCCTTTTCCCTGTGGCTTAGACTTTCCCTGTAGGCTTAAACTCTTGCACAAGCTTTGTGTCTCCTGCTAAATGGCCTGAGAACTTGGAGAGTTCTTGTGTGTGACTCTGGAAACTGTAATCCAAATATAGTTTATGAAGCGAAACAGAAATACAAACTCCAGCTTAGTTTCAGTGTCAGAGGTAGAAGCTACACCCAAATACTGTCCCTTCCTACCGCTGTGGGTTATTTTGGCACTACCTGTCTCTAGATAGTTTGTCTGTCAGCACTGGAATTAACATTTCACTTAGCACTTGCCTTGCCACCTCCTTGTGTGGCCTGGCAATAGAGGAGCCAGGAGGGACCAGAGGTAATCTGAACTTCTGGTGCCTAAAGCAAAGGTTTTTCTTCTTTCATCCCTCTCCCTGCAGTTTCTTAACTCTCCTTTTGCCCTCAGAGCTCCCTGTTGTTCATTACACAGACCTGATCCCCAGTTCTCCCAGTACCTCCAGTTCTCCTTCTCCTTTGACAGCAGCAGGTTGGCTTCAGAGCCATCGCATTCACAGGAGCTGACAGCTCTGGGAAGGCTGCTGGCATCCTCGAGCCTCTTCCTCTCACAGAGCTCTCGGCTGTGCTCGCAGCAGAATCTCTGGAAGGCAGGAGAGGAGCCGTGAGCAAGGGCCGTCCCACAGCCCACCCCTGCTCATCCTTCCCGCCAGCTTACGCCTCCCTGCTCCTCGGAGAGCGGGAACAGCCTCCGAAGGTTGCCACAGTACTCGCATGTTGGCTCAGAATGCAGCGATGCAGATTCAGAATGCACCTCTGCCTGCAGCAATGGCAGGGAGAGTGGGAAAGAAGGACGTGGGGTACCAGCCGCCAGATCAGCACAACGAATGCAACAAATGTGGCAAAGCACCTAAGGGCACTCAGGACAGATCCATCTTTGGGATATCTTGGAACAACTTAACTCAAAACGTTAGGTTCACGAAACCACCAAAAAGAAAAGCAAACGTGTTGTAAATAAATCAGTAAATGCCCCAAAAGAAAGGGAATGACTGTGGTATTTATGAGCTCTGCTCCTTCCCAGGGAAGCTGAGAGCACAGAATACTGTAGCTGAGGATTTGAATGCACTACAGAGAGAAGAACTGATATCTGCAGTTGTGGGAGTTTCTGAGGAAGCACTAGCAGAATTTGTGATACAGAACTGGTATATCACGAAGGGGCTCCTTTGCGGGCTCGGCAAAGGGCGTTGGTTCCATGTTTTCTACATGGAACCGTGTGAACGAAGCAGCGGGGAGCGCCCAGCCCCAACTGACCTCGTGGTGTACGTTTGCCTGCGGGGACTCGAGTCTGTAGGCCAGGAGGGCGAGCAGGCCCGTGGGGTTCGGCCGCGGGCCGGCCGGAGGTGTCTCGCCCCGCGGCTCTATCGGGTGG
>VXBR01008448.1:134454-207858 GCA_013400215.1 Cisticola juncidis | reverse complement strand
ACCGTGTGCGGGGACCGGGACCGTGTGTCCGTACCGGGACCGTGTGCGGGTACCGGGACGGTGTGTCCGTACCGGGACCGTGTGCGGGTACCGGGACCGTGTGCGGGTACCGGGACCGTGTGTCCGTACCGGGACGGTGTGTCCGTACCGGGACCGTGTGCGGGTACCGGGACCGTGTGCGGGTACCGGGACGGTGTGCGGGTACCGGGACCGTGTGTCCGTACCGGGACGGTGTGTCCGTACCGGACGGTGTGTCCGTACCGGCACCGTGTGTCCGTACCGGGACGGTGTGTCCGTACCGGGACCGTGTGCCCTCAGCAGGACCATGCCCCGTACCGGCACCGTGCCGTGGCAGGGGCCTGCCGCCCTCAGCGGGCCCGTGCATCCCTCGCAGCCCCGGTGTCGCGGTGTCCCCGGTGTCACCGGCGCTGGCTGTGCGGCGGGACCCAGCCTGGGCTGAGCCACAGCTCCGCAGCCGGGAGCCCCGGGCCCGGGGGTGCCCGAACGGGGCAGAGACGGGAGATGGGCGGCGCAGCTGTGGGCAGCATCTCCTCATCCCGGCCAGCACAGCCTCCGGCGGGGCGTCACGGCCCCTTACTATTGTAAATTTGAACCAAGTTTCTGGATCCCTTGCAGAAGGTTTATTATTCTCAGCTGCCATTAGCAGCACACTAAGGATGTGACAGGTCGTTTTGGAGTAATGACAATGCAAAAGGAAGCGGACAGTGGTTTCTGTGAGCCAGGAGCCATGTGCCCTGCCCATGCTTGTCAGGCTAATGCAGGGTGCCAGGATTTGGCAATGGCAATAAAATCACTGAATCACAGAACCCCACAACAGTTTGGGTAGGAAAAGCCCTCTAAGACCCAACAAATCCAGCCATTACCCCAGCACTGCCAAGGCCACCGCTAAACCACGTTCCCAAATCCCACATGTGCACAGTTTTTAAATCCCTCCAGGGACGAAGACTCCACCACTGCCAGGGGGAACCTGTGCCAGGGCACGACTCTTTCCTTTTCCTGCCAGCTGCTGTGGGAAGCAGGAGAACCTGCATCCTACCACCTGGAAGGGGTGTGCAGTGGGACAGGGTTGCAGGTCGCTGTTCCTCCAGTGCACGCTTTTGCATAGGGTGTTATGCCTTGTGGACAGGATGTCCTTTCAACGCACCAAAGGCTGTTTGGGGAGAGAGTTTTTTGTCCTCCAGACTGCAGTGACCAGTGGAGCTGGCAGTGTGTGGTAGATCCAGTCCCCTTCAGGAGCAGGGTGCATCCTGCTCACTCCTCAGAAGAAGGGGTCAGTCCCGTTCCAGCTGACGGTCGCACCGGCCCACTTGGTTCTGATTGCCATCTCCAGGGCTGGGCGCCTCCTCCCTGGGCCGCAGAGGCCTTCTCTCTGAGCCTCTTCCCAGTGGTGTGAATGAGTGTCTGAAAAGGAAATGAAAAAGAAAGGTCTAAAAAAAAAAATCTTAAAAACCCAACCCCGCGCACAAAGGCTTCAGTGAAGATTGAAAGCAGAAGCTTCTGCAGCCCTATTGGTGCAGATGTGCTGCCCCAGGAAGCTGGGGGAGGGCAAGCAGGGCCTCCCTGGCTGGGGACTGCCCCTGCACCTTGGGCCCCCCCTGGGAATTCTGGTGCCCCAAGTGCAGCTCTGGGCTCCTTGCACGCTGTGTTTGCATATTGCTTTTCTGGGCAGATGTTCAGATAGTATCTGTGGCCACACCAGGTATCATGAGGGTTGATCTCAAATCACTCTGCTTCCCTGCAGATTTACACTTTATTTTCAGGTTCTGACTTTACTTTAAATGCTGCACTGAAAGGAGAGCAAGGCAGGAGGCACCCAGTGAGGAGGGCAAGTGATGCACAGCAGCAGAGAAATAAGAACCGTGCACCCCAAGCACAAAACCTGGTTCACAACCCAAGGGTTGCTGCAGGAGCAGTTTCTCCCCCCTGGGGGGATATGAAACTTTGTGGAGAACATGAGAGCACGGTGGCACCTGTGCTGAGCAGGAAGACAGACTTCAGCCTCAGCCAGGCAGGCAGGCGGCCCCTGCTGCACCCCAGCCTCGCTGCGTGGTGTGCAGGTTTTATCTGGGGTAGAATTCATTGCCTTCCCAGTGTCTGGTATAGAGCTCTGTTTTGAATTTGTGCTAAACACAGGGTTGATTATATAGAGGGGATTTTGTTATTGCTGGGCAGTGCCAGCATAGCCAAGGCCTTTTCCTCCTGCTGCCACACTGGTGAGGAAGTTGGGAGTGCCCAGCAGGCTGGGAGAAGACACAGCCAGGGCAGCGACCCAAAATGATCCAAGGGATATTCCAGACCGTAGGACATCATGCTCAGTGGATAAAGTAGGGGGAAGGAAGAGAAAGGGAGGGGGACTTTTGAGTGTGGTGTTTGTCTTCCCAAGTCACTGTTGTGTGTGATGGGGCCCTGCTCTCCTGGCTGAACACCTGCCTGCCTATGGAGGAAGTGAATGAATTCTTTGTTTTCCTTGGCCTGTGTGTGTGGCTTTTGCTTTTCTTATGAACTCGTCTGTACCTCAACCACAAATTCTGTAGTTTCTGCCCTTCCAATTCCCTCCCTGGTCCTACTGGTGGGGAGTGAGTGAGCGGCTGGATGGGTCTTGAGGGCTGGATGGGGTAAAACCACCGGCAGTTGGAGAGAAGGTTATTATAAATTTTGAATTAATCATGAAACAGTCCTGCTTCCTGGTGTGTTTAAACTTTGTATTAAGTATTTAACACAGGAATGACAGTTGTCTGTGACGCCCATACCTCAGTCCCTGGTAAACCTGGGTCCGTACCTATCGTCAGGTGGGCAGTTCGGGTCTGCTCCTGCTGCCCGCTGTGGAAGTACAGGTGGAAAATTCTCTCGGATTTCCAGTCGGAGAGCAGCCGGCTGTCGGTGCCGAAGAGCACGCTGTGCCTGCCCGAGAGGCTGCACAGCCACACGGGCAGCCGGGGCGTCCGCAGCTCGGGGCTCACCTGGGCGGGGAGACGCGTGCCGGGACCCNAGCCCACGGGGCCCCGCTGGCCCCGGGGCTCGCCGAGCCCCCGCGGGAGTGCCCGTCCCGTGAGGAGCAGGCTGAGCACGGCCTGGGGGAAGCAGCCCCGTCACACGCCGGGGACACGCAGCAAACGCCCCTTGCAGGGTGTCCTGCTGCCCGCTCTGTCACGTCTGTCGCGAGTAGGGGAACGCCAGGCTGCCAGTGGCTTTTTAAAAATTGTTGTCACTATCATCATCATCATCATCTGTTTTTTAAGTGCACAGTCATGATTAGAATTGCAAAATATTTTTTATGAACTTATGCTTCTTTTCTCTTTGGGTTAATTAAAACGTGATTTTTTTTTCCTGAATCAGACGTGGGAATTATAGAACCAGAATGCTTGAGACATGTGTGGCTGATCCTACCTCTGTACAGGTGACATTTCCAGAAGTGACATTCAGCAGAGGAGCAGTGTCACCCAAATCCTCTTGGACCCTGTGTGGCCAAGCACAGATAATCAGGACAGCACTGGGCCTGTGCCAGAGGCAACATCTCCCTGCCTGACCAACAGAAAGGGGAGGAAAGCAAAAGGCTTTTCAGAAGACATAATCAAATTACAGGGAAATGTTTAAAATGTGAAATATACCTTTCAAGTGTCCTAGAGAAAAGTAAACTGTATAAATACAGGATCACTCCATGGCTTCCTTTGCCTTTGAACTGGAAAAAAAAAATAAAGGATTACAGGGAAGGAATTATGGCCAGTAAATAATATTTAATTAAAACAATTCCTCTGCCTCAATACAACCTTAGGTGAGTGCATTGACTTAGATGAGGAAGGTGTTATTCCAGGAAGATTTTGTATTTAATTTTGTTTAATAGGGTCAGGAAGAAAAAGAAAGAAGAAACTTCCAGTTATTGGCTAAAAAAAAAGGGTTTTATACAATTTTTCCCATGTTTTTGTTGAGGCTGAAAGGAATCACATCTTTGAATGATGTAGAAAAAACTACCCTGTTTACCTAGTATTTGTGGGCTGAGAGCTGGAATAATGGGTAAAGTCACAGGGATTTACATGGGAGCAGGATCCCTCCCCATAGGAAAGGCTGGAAATGATCCATGAACTAACTGTACATTCACTGCGTGAATGTCCTGATGACGATGACACTGCTGTGTCCAAAATGCCCATTTTGAATGGGAAATAAGATGTAATTTAGCAAGAAAATAACTGGGATAAAGCAGTTATCCCCACTTACACAGTTTATGTGATCAGAGATGAACCCCTGAGCAGCAGCTTTCTCCGAGAACTCAAACAGCCGGATCTGTTGGGCATGAGCACCACAAGGGTGGCGTAAAGGAGACATGAATTATACCAAAAAGCTGGGCTTTTGAATCCTATGCTTCTGTTAATCAGTCAAAGAACAGTGCAAGGGTTTGCTCAGCCCCTTCCCCAGCGATGGGCTCTGGCTCTGGGATTCAGGGGAGCAGCTTTGTATTGACAGGATTCTCCTTTTTGCAGAAGGAGGATGGGCTATGTGAAGGGCATGTGGATGTACACGGGCTGCACCAAGCCCTGGGGCTGGGGTGATCCCTGTTTGCAGTGCAACGTAAGGGAGGGAGCAGCTGTGAAGGTTCTGTGTTTCAGGCCAAAGGTGTCTTTAAGGAAAATCCCATTGGCAGAGAACTCCATACTCACTCTCTCTGTGAAGCTGTTGGCTCTGCAACCTTCACATGGTGTCACGGTGACAGGGGCAGTGACAAGGCACACGATGGCTCTGCCCCCTCCTCCTGCTGCCCACAGAGTCTCTGCCAGGGCCGTGGCCAGAGCCTGCCCCTGCTCCCACTGCCCGACCCGGCACAGCCTGAAACCAGGGGCTGTGGCTGTGGCACCACCAAGGCGGGGGGCACACGCCACTGTCCCGAAATCAGAGGATTTGGTGGGAAGAAGCCTTGCCTGGGGGTTAGCCAAGGCTTCTCTCCCAGTTCATATCCCCACCTGTATCTGCACTCCTGAACCTGGATCTGGTTTGCCTGAACCCAGAGGCTGGCACTGACCGAGCAATGCACAGAAATTATTTTCATGTGTCCCGTGAGGCCCAGCAGCTTTACCTTTCCAGCTGAGTAGATTCTGTCTCTCTTGTGAAGAGCAGGTATGTGATGATGTGTGCTTGCACAGCTGCCAGAATGGCTCTCGTTCCTCCCTAGGAACAGAAAAGCAACCTCTGCCATCTGAGGACCCTGAAGGAGCACAGGTCATTGCCAGCAGTCCCTGGCCAGGGGGACAAGAAGCAGCCCTTACAGAGAAGAAGCTGCAGGGTAGCCCTGGCCATGGGGGCAGCAGGGATCCTGTGGCTGGGTGTCCTTCCTCCCTCCGTGCCAGGGATAGCACCCAGCTCCAATCTGTGCTTGAAAGCCCCAGGGTTTGTTTTTGTCCCCTCCAGCCTCGCAGCAAAGGGACAAAGGTCCTGAGGCAGCCCAGGGCTGATGTGAGGCCACGCACAGGAGGGCTGTGCCCGCTCCCCACGGTCTGACGGATGTCAGGGCTGGGGTCCCCCTGGGAGCACAGAGCTTCGGAGTGCAGGGAGTGGCACCCGTGGTTGTACTCAGCGTTTCAACCTCCAGACAAGTTTAGGGTATTTACAATTTGAGTGTGTATCTTGGCCTTCTGCTTTTCGGGGTGCAGTGTTGTGATGGTAAATAAGGAAGAATAAAACCTCCATCTGACAAAATGATAATCTAGGTGACTTCACTTACAGGATATCTAGGTGGAGCAGGAAGAATTAGGTAAGTCTAATTCTCAAAAAACAGGTTTTTGCAACCTGCTATGTTGCAAACTCCTGGCCCTTCCCAGGAGCAGCTCACACCCAGGTATCACAGCCCTGCCTGCAGCCAGCTGCTGGCTCCAAGCCATGCATCCACTGCAGCTTCAGCCAGCGGCTCCCCTGCAGGGACAGCAGTGCAGGGGCTGCAACTGCAGCCCTGCAGCCTGCCCAGGGCTGGGGGAAAGCTCAGCCTGCAGGTGGGCAGAGTGCGGGGTGCAGGTGTGGGATACAGGTGGGATACAGGTGTGCAGAGGGCAGGTGTGAGGTACAGGTGTGGGGTACAGGTGGGATACAGGTGTGCAGAGGTGTGTGGCTGCTGAGGCCCCCTGGCTGGCAGCCACACGTGTCAGTGACAGCAGCACTGGTGCCAGCTGCTGTGGACACTTTTACCTGTCCTGCCTCGAGCGCGTAGGCCAGGTCGGAGTGTGCCGGGTGGAAGCTGAAGTGGGCTGCTGCCCACTGGCAGCTGAACAGGGGGGGGCTGTTCCTGAAGAGCAGCTTCTGCAGCCTCTGTGGAGGAGGAGGGGCCAGGGTCAGACCTCTCATCCCGGTGCGAAGGGCCTGCGACACCAGGGGCGCTCGGGTGCAGGTGCCACAGGTGTGCCCTCAGAGCATTCACCCTGTGTGCCTAGAGCCAGGCCTCACAGCTTCAGAGCAAAGGTGATGCTTTGAGCTCAGTGCAGGGATTTCACTCAGCACGCAGGTGAAGCTTGGTTGTGGTGTATAACAACTTACATTTGGGTACAGTGCACATTTTGGGGAAGATTGCACTGGGGCCCATCCTGCCATTGCCTGCAGAACTGCCGAGCTGCTGGACAGCAGCACCTGGCTGCAGTGCTTTTGGGGCCAGGCACTCAGCAGGAGCTGAAATCCCTCACTGATGGTGTTAAAGGCCCTTTCCAAGCTAAACAATTCTAAGATTCTGTTATCCTGCCTGCTGTCCCGAGGCTGTTTGTCAGGGAAGCCCCGAAGCACAGGGGCATGTTTCCTGCTGTCATTTGACTGGCTCTCTCCTGAGAATTACTGCATATCAGCTTTAAAAGTTGCATTCCAGCTATGTTTGTTAAGAGTCTCTAAATAATCCACCCTAAATAATCCATCCCCTTCCCACACCCTGTTCAGCTGCCAGCAGGCTGAAGCCTGCAGTCAGAACACCAGGAAAGGCTCCCCAGTCTCTTCCCCTTCAGGAGATTCAATTGCAGCTCATGCTTAATTCAGCAGGCAGCTCACCATTGCCGTGTCCAGGGAGATGGGGCGGCCACCCACGCCCGGGGGCAGGAGGAGGGGCCGCGGGACGGTGGAGGGGGGCCCTGGGGACTGCCCAGCTGCGGGTGGTCCTTGGCCAGCACTGCCCTGTCCTTGCTGCAGGGAGAGGAGCGGACCGTGCATCACCCCGGGGCGCTCCCCCGGCACTCCAGGGTGGGCACAGGCGGGTGGGGTGGGGCGCGGGCTGCCCCGGGACGGGGGGCCCTGGCTTCCAGCTGCTTTCAGACATTCCCAGCACATCCCTACGAGCCGACGACTGGAGCAGGTAATAGCAGGTGTTTGTCTGAATTACAGGGAGCACCTTTCAGTGGCTCCCAACCTAAGGACGCAGCAGCTTTTACAAACACTTACATTTTGGAGATCTTTGTTTTCTAAAACTCGCAGTAAAAACCATTAGTTTTTGATGGAAAGGTTAATCAAGTGTTGGACTGCTCTGTCCCTTTGATTTCGAAATATCTGAAGAAAACATCTGTTTCTCAAAGAAGCAGCATGAGAAATTAATCTCCACAGATACCTGGGCTGCAGGTACAAATGTGTGACCTCAGTGTGCCAACCAAGGACAGCCCAAAACTCACCGGACAAACAGAAAATATTACCTTTGGGAAAGGAGTTACCCGATGAGTCGTGCTGTTGATTTCGAAACTGAAAATGTAAAATAAAGTACAAATTAAAACACCCAGCAGAGGTATTGCTAGCATATGGAGAAACCGGAGCCCAGCCAGAAGAGGACCCCAGAACAAAGGACGAGTAAGGGCTGTAGAATTTATGTTACTGAGTACACAAGGACCTTTTGTCATTGTCACATAAGTTTTGTAATAAAACGTAACTTTAAAAATTACATTAAATAACCACCTGGGAATCAAAACTCTGTTAAAGAAGCAGAATAAAAATCTTACCCACGGAAACTAAAGATTTCTCTCCATTTGCTCAGATCAGAGATTCTGGTGGTGATCTCCTCCAGCCCGGTGGGCGCAGAGCGCTCNCGCTGGCCGTGTCATTAGGCATTAATCAATGTTTAATGCCGCGGGAGCGGGGCGGCGGGGGCGGCCTGGGGCTGGCTGCGGGTGGCAGGAGCGCGGGGCAGGAGCGGGGACGCTTTCCAGCACGGGACAGGAACGAGGTGGTTTCCCAGAGTGGGGCAGGAGCAGGGACACTTTCATGGATGCAAGGAGGTCCAGGGTCCGTGCTGGGGCTGCCCCGGGGTCCTTTCTGGGGTTTCCTCAGGGTTTGCACCGGGCAGACCACACCTGCTCTTTCAGCTGGTCAAACACACAAACATTGTTTTTATTTTATTTTGCTGGTAAGAAGTTGTTGTTTGCCATAGGAATAGCTGGGCTGATGTTCAGGGAGGGGTGTGGGGTGGGCCAGGCTCTGGGCACGGTGACCCTTGTGAGGACACCCAGACTCCAGACTGGGTCTGCTCTTGTCTGCATGGTAAAGGAATGTTTGGATTTGCTGTGTAGTAAACAATACCATGAGATGCAATATAAATTATGCTTTAACATACATTAACACTAGGAGGAGTATGCATATAGATTAAGAAGAAAATAATGAAAAAAGCTGGGATTTGTGCTAACTTGCAGAAGCCCTTCCACACTGACAAAATCCAGGAGCAGAGCTACCTTGGGTAAGGATACAGCTTACAAACCTTTACAATAAGCAGTGTTTTGCATTTCACAGTAAAAGTACAAAAAATGACATCCAAGTCAGTAAGGCCTCGTGGGCTGGTGGGTCCTGAAGCACAGAGGGCTCTGATACCTGCTCTGAGCAGTACCTGGGTCCTGGGTGGGCGCTGCCTGGGACTGCTCCTCACCTCCAGCTGGCAGGGTTCTCCTCAGCCACAGCTGGGCCCAGCCCCTGCAGATAAATGGGGCAGGGGCTCCCCACCCCTCTTTGCTGTGCAGGCTGTTTATGTGTCCTGTGAGGAGCACCTCATCTCCAAGGCACCCAGGTAAGCCCACAGAGGCAGTGTTTGCTGGTGTGATGCTCTGTCTGAGGAAGCAGCTCTTGCTTTAGCTGACTTGGGGACGCTCAGGGGGGAGGGCTGATGCATCTCTCTCTTCTGGCTTCCCACACCAGACCCTCCCGTGGTCATTCCCACTCCCTGCTGAGCTGCAGCCTGCACAGGAGCCTGTCTCCTGTGTTACTGCTGTCCTTTGCCAGAGCTGCTGACTCGGTCTGTTGGTATTGTTTGATAAGAACTTGCAGGGCCGCTCTCTGCAGGGGCAGTGAGAGGTGGAGGCACCCAGGCTCAGTCCTGCTGCTGTGCCCTGGGAAATGCCCTTTGCCTGGTGAGCTGCAGAGGTTTGTCCAGCACTGCCGAGCTTGGCTGCCTCCCTCAGGAGAGCAGCAGCACCTGGCATCTCCCCTGCCTCTGGTGTGCTGTGTCAGCTCTGTCACCAAGCTGCAGCAGCTGCTGGGGAAACGAGGGCTCCCAGGACTTTGGGGCTGGAGCACAGCTTGGCTTGTTAAAAGGAAAAAACCCAGAGAGTTTAATGGAGAGGAATGATGCTGTTGGCATGGGCCTGAAGCCAGATCAAGGTGCAGATGTTTGGGCTGTGCCCCCTGAGCACTGCACACCTGAGCTGGAGCCTGAGGGGTGTTGTGGCAGAGCCTGGGTGTTGTCCTGGCCCTTGCTGTGTGTCTGCAAGTCAGCTGGGTGTCCTTGGGCCCTGCTGCTCTGGTGTGGTCACGGCTGCATCCCTGCTCTCACCAGGGCTGAAGGACAGAGCTCTGCTGGTGTGCTTCTACTGCCACACATTGATTGGACTTTCCAGATCCGGTGCGACGCTACTGAGATTCCTATTTTTCTTCATACCAGCCAGTTTTTAAACAGTTTACAGGAAAAAATGTCTTAATAAAATCTTACTCTAAGAAAGAGGGCTTTTCCATCCAGACATTATTACACAGCACATCTTCTTTTGTTCTGCTTACACCATATTGACACTTATTTGAAGCTTCCTTTTTTTCACCTTCTCCAGAGCTAATAATTCACAACTGGTGGTTGTTGATGTTATAGTGACAAATTTCTTTACTTGAAACATTCTTAAATCCCATAATTTTAATACATCAGATCAACTGCTCCTGTGATTGTCCCTGAATCTTTTGGTTTTGAAAAGGGAAATTCAAATCCAGCAAATCGTATTAGCAGGGCATTGAGGAAGTGCACCAGGGAGCAAACCAGGATGGTCCAGAAGGAATTTGCAAACTGTTCACTGTGAGTCTTGAATGTAAATGTTCCCTCCTTGAAATTAGCAATTTTCTCTGAAAGGTGGTGGATCTTCACCTCTGAGGAGAAGAGGATCATGATGAGGCAGCCACAGGAACCTGAAAGGGAGGGGCAGATGTTCATCACCTCAGCAATCCCTCAGCCACATTGTATGATGTAAGCTGCAGCCAAATACCACATGGAGAATATTTGTATGGCCCTTAGCTTTAATGGGGATTCTTTTTGGAATCCAAGCCAATGGCTATAGAAATGGGTAAGCTTTCCTCAGTGAATGTGGCTCAGGACCAAGAGTATTTAGCACGGCTGCTTTAGTGCCCTGAGGTGGTGAAGTGTCTGTGCTCCTGGTCAGCTTTAAATTGCTCATTGTCCCTCTGAGCATAAGGGAACCCTCTGGTGCCTGAACAGAAGCACGTACTGAACTCCTTTGTTAACTGATGATTGTAAGGTATAACACCCTCTAAAGTCAGGGTTGATCTGCCTGTCAGCCAAGCCAGCAGCCCAGGGAGTGGGTGTGTGTCCGAGGGATGGGGACCCCCTGCTATCCCTGCATGGCTGTGGCTCTCCTCAGAGCTCACGAGCTGCTGCCAGCCTCGGGCTCTCTCCCTCTCTCTGGCTGCTCAGCTCTTCTGTCCTTGGGAAGGCTCTGCTGTTCAAGGTGGTGACCTCGCTCACACTGTCTGCAACCCTCCTGTTGTGGAAGCAGCTGCATCACTGGAATAGTTGGGGGGATTTTGCCCCCTTTCTCTACTCTGGTGTGGTTCCCATGTCGGACTGTGTGTGGTGATGCCACTCCAGCCCTGGGTTCTGGGCCCCTTCTGCCAGGGCTTCCTGCAGCTGCTCACCCCTTCCCATCCTGCCACCCACCCTCAGGAGGGATTTCCCCAGTTTGTGTCTCAGCTTCAACTTGGAAAACGCAGGTTTTGATACGGCAGCCACTTGCCCTCCTGCCTGCCCTGCTTTTGCCAGTTTGGAGTCCCTGCAGCCACAGCTGGGCTCTCTCTGGGCCGGGCAGTGGGTGGTGGTCGGCAGTGGTGGGCAGTGGTGTTGGTGGGCAGTGCTGGGCAGTGGGCAGTGCTGGGCAGTGCCAGCCTGGGTGCAGCCTGGGACACTCACAGCAGATGAAGCTCCAGAGGTAGAGCCCCACGGGGCCCTGCAGTGTCTCGTAGGGGCTGCCAAAAGCGTTGAGCATGAAGAACCCTGCTCCCACCAGGGCAAAGACAATCAGCACTGTACAGAAGAGAAGGACACTAACGTGGATACTCGCAGGAATAATTCTGAGCAAATCCGGAAAAACTGAAAACAAAACAAACACAACCTCATTATACACATTAGGCAAAGTCGTCTCTGATGTCAGGCCGGGGGTTCCTGCTTGTTTGTGAGAACTGTTTTAATCCTGCTCTTCTAAATGCAACCAGATTAAATTATTAACTAGAAATGGTTTTTATGGATGTTTGGAGGCAGAAAAACTTTGTGAAACTCAGAGTTATAGACTGGCCAGGAGAGAGAGAGAGACCAGCTCCAGGGAAATCTTCCCCTCCCCTTCCTGAGGGTGGTATTTTGTCCTTAATGTGAGAAGGGCAAAGACCAGGAAGCTGAACGTGAGGAGAAGGTGTCACCGAGGCCTCCCTCGGCGCTGGTGTTATGGGGCTGACCCTGGCCTAAGGGCTCGGCCATCCACTCTTCTCTGGGAGTGGGACAACAAATCTTTCTTTAGACCTTGTTTTCATTTATGTTCATGAGGTCCCACAAAGGGCTGTGATGTGGGAAAGGAAATTATATTGTGATTGTGGATGCTCAAATTCAGGAATAATTTATTCTAAATATTTTTATGCAGCTTTTAGGCTACTGTTTCAAATTGTGGTCCTGTTTGTCTGGGACGCAGGGATAGTCATTCAGACACCAGGAGAAAATGATTTTTAAAAATTCCTGTTTGTTTGGCAAAACCAGGTGTTTTGGAAGGAACTGTGAAGTACATTTCACTGGTCCTGATGCATGGGGGTATGACTGAAGTGAGGTAAAAATGCCTGGTGCTGCTTTGTTGTGCTGTAATGTGTGGAGAGTAAAGCAGCCTCACATCCATTATTCCTCCTTGTGAAGTCTGTACCAGCAAACTGCTCTGCAGCTGCACACAGGAACACAGAGCAGCAGGCAATGGGGTATCCAGTCCATTTATCTCCCTGACTAAATGAGAGGGAGTTAATGAAACAAATGTCTGCAAAACTCATGCAGCTGAACGAGGCCAAGTGCACGGCACTGCACGGTCAGGGCAGAGCCAGCACAAGCTCAGGCTGGCTGGGAATGTCTGGGGGCTGCCTGAGGAGAAGAATGGGGACTGTGGATGAGAGCTCCCTGTGCTCTGCACCCAGAGCCTCCCTGCCCTGGGCTGGTCCCACACTTTGGACAGCAGGGGAGGGGTTCTGCACCCCTGCCCTGCCCAGGGGGCTCCACTGCAGAGCTGCCTCCAGCTCAGGGCACAGCACCCAAACACCACAGAGCTGCTGAGGGAGTCCAGAGGAGCCACGGGGCCAGGCTGGGAGAGCTGGGGGTGTTCAGCCTGGGGAAGGCTCTGGGGAGATCTCAGAGCTCCTTCCAGTGCTTCTCTGTGCAGAATTCCTACAAGGAATAGCACTAGCTCCTGTGACACTATCCTGTGATGCTTTGGGAAAATATGCAAAACTGTATTTAATAACAAAATTTTGTATGGTGTGTTTTAAGAAAATAAATTACAGCATGGTATTGAATCCTCCCCTGGGCACCTGCATCTATAGCTGGTTCTGTTGTTAACATTTTATCTGTGATGTATTAGGAAAAATTAATTCCAGAAGCAATGTTGTCTTGAAAGGAAAACATTCCTCCATGGTCCTGAATGAGCCCATGTGTGCTATGCATGTCAGAGACCTTTAGAAAATGAACCACTGACCTAGAAACTGATGGGAATGAGTGGGAACAAATGGAGCAGAAGTTTTCCCCAGCTGAACTGGGTTTGCTGGCTGAGCAAATTCATGTTACAATTACAAGATATACAGTGCTCAGAGGGGAACATTTAATGGGAACAAGAGTAGAACTAAATCTTTCAGCCCGTTTTCCATGTCTGTTCTCCTCAGACATGCTCAAGTGCAGCGAGTGCATCAAGCTATGGCTGTGTTTTATACGTTTATTCTGCTTTCTGAAATGCTCCTGCTGATCTTCCAAGGTCTGGAGGTGATGGGAGGGGGCTGCTGCAGCCCCAGGGAACAGGATGAGCACCTTGTTCTCAGTGGTCTCTAGGTGAATGCTCCTGACCCCTCACAGCTGTCACTGACTGGACCTGAGTGTCAGTCCCAGAGCTGCTGGACCAGCCCTGCTCATGTCTCACCTACAGCAGTAAACCAAACCCTTGGGACTGCACAGACCCCTCTGAAAACTCACCCATGGTGCAATAACTGCACACTGGGATGGCACACAAAGCAATCAAGAGGGAACTTCAGTGTTATAAATAGACTAGTGATGAAATTTAGGGAGATCAGATACTAATACCATATTAAATTAACTTGGTTTACTATTTTGGGAAAGTGTGATAGAGTAATTAATTTCTGGCACCTAGTCTGGCAACCTTCCCTTGCATTAAATCACGGGTGTGAGCAATTTGCATGTGCTGCTGTAGCAGAATGATTGTACCCTGTGTGCTGTAGTAACTTCAGGAGAGGTGTTGTACACACAGCAGCTGGCTGTTACTGCCTGTTCTGCGTGCTGCTGGATACAAATGTGTCTCATTTCACAATTTTAATTGGTATTCTTTTCCTTGAAGATTAATAGGTTATGAATGTAAAGTGAAGCCATTACTAACACTTGGACGTTCTGTGTCAGGTACCAAGCCAGCATTCCCCAGACAGCCTCCCCCAGTCCTTCCTCCAGTTAGTGCCACAGATTGCAAACTTTTGGACTGCTTTCTTTCTCAACAGCAGCCAGTGCCCCAGTTCTTCCCGAGGCTCTTGCTGGTTTAGTTCATTCTTCCTGACAGCACAGAGGTAATGTTGTAATGCTGGCACGCAGAGGAAGATGGCAGGGATTAATTTAACCTCCCAAATATTATTTTTAAAGTAATAGTACAATTTTTTTGGAATGTGGCTATCTGTGTAACCGCATCATAGATTCTCAGAGACATTAGCCAGGCTCTATTAGTATCACAAAGTGAGTGATTGACCCCGCAGAGCAGAGCAGGGGCAGGGCAGAGCTGCTTTGGCGGATCCTGCGCTGCGGGGCCCGCCCGCTCCCGCCGGTGTCGGTGCGGGCATTCCCGGCCCCGCCGGTGTCGGTGCGGGCATTCCCGGTCCCGGTGGCCGCCGGGCGCTGCCAACGCCCCGGTACTCACATGAGAAGTGCAGGGGCCGCCCGCCGAGCCCGCACTGCCGCACCCGCTGCCCGGAGAAGAGCCCGTACTGGATGTCGCCGATGAACTTGTGCAGCTCCGCGCCGCTGGCGTTGACGAGCAGCGCTCCGGTGGTGCAGAGGACGGAGCCCCTCACCCAGAGCTGCGAGCCCACGGCCGCCGCCGTGCCCAGCGCGCAGGCCAGGCTCAGCACCCCGGCCGTGCAGAAGAGCAGCTTCTTCTGCTGCGCCGGCATCGTGGCACGGGGCCCGCGGCTGCCAGCGGGGAGGCGTGCCCGGGTCCTGAGCGGCAGCAGCCCGGATGCTGGAGAGCCCCAGCGCCCGGCCAGCCCTGTCCTGAGAGCCCCAGCGCCCGGCCAGCCCTGTCCTGAGAGCCCCAGCGCCCGGCCAGCCGTGTCCTGAGAGCCCCAGTGCCCGGCCAGCCCTGGCAGGAGGATGCTGTAAATGCTCTTCTTCCCTGTGCCCTTCTGTACAGCTTGGCAGATGTTTCAGTGCATCTCCTGTCACTTGATAGCGAGGGTTTAGGGTGACAGATCTCTGTAATTTGAGGAGTGCTCTGCTCGTCCCAGCCCCCGGGGAGTGGATGACTTGGGGGTTCAGACCTGGAGCTTGTCTGCTCTATCTGATTGTCTGCTCCCCATAAAGGAAGATTTCAGAGGGTTTATTTTTGCAGGCTTTCTTCTAAAGCCAGCAATGCTGAGCCTGCTGTCTTGTGGTTTTTTTGTTGTTGTTTTCTGTGCTTGGTTTTGGGATTTGTTTTTTTTTTTTTTTTCTCCCATCTGGGTGTATTTCTTTTTTGCTGTTTTTTAAGGTAGTGCCCAGGTACCCTGCCAACCCAGGACGCCCCTCTTCAGTATCCAGTTGCCCTTGGGCACTTGCTGGCAGCTGCTTTCCCTGTCAGGGTGTTCCTGGCAGGGGCAGTGTGCCTGCTGTGTACAGGGTGTGTTTGGGCTGCAGCTTGCAGGATGCTCAGGCAAACTGCTCACTCCAGGTTCCAATATACACAAACACGTTTTCTCTCACAGCTTGGCACAAGAGCCAGCCCACCCTGGCCCCGGGGGCTGCCGTGTCGTGTCCTGCTGCTGCCTCTCCCTTCCCAGGGGCCGGGTCAGGGCCCCAGGCTCCGGCTGCATCCGTGCACGGCTGCCAGGCACCGCAGCAAACACAGCTTTGGGCTTTTCCTGAATCAGATCAACTTGCTGCTCTGTTAACTGCATGCACACACTCTGCAGGTGGTTCAAAAACATCTTATCATCTAGTTAACCAGATGAGTCTAGTTAACTGTGTAGGTTTTAAGGCAAACCTGGAATTGGAATGAAACAAGGCAGTGTAAAAGGGATTTACTGATTTGGTTTGGGGTTTTTTTTAAGCTATTGCCGTTTATCAGACTTGTTGGCTTTTGCCTTTGGCAAGCACAGCTGTAAGCATGGAATGCACAACAGTGTAGGTCAGTCCCAGCCTACTTTATTGCTAGTGTCGGTTTCAAATTTTCTGTTCAAATTATTTCAGATTATCTATTGTTTGACTTGAAAATTGCTAAGAGACAAAAGGCACATGGTTTGCCTGTTCTCATCTACAGCACATTTAAACATAGGCTCATTTGTAGAGTGCTGCTGTTAATTTGTTTAGGCTTGTTTGCAACCCCGTGTCTAGTCTTGTTTTTCCAAAGTACCTCATGGTCATAGTATCCAGAGATTCTGCATAGGGAGAGCACGTGGCACAAATAATGAAAGAAAGGGGAAAAGTTCTTATGCTTGCTCACTGTAACTCTGGTGGAGTTACAGCACCTGAGGAGAGGACAGCTCTGCTGGGTGAGGGGAGGGTGGCAGCCCCGCACTGATCTCTGCCAGCTCTGGCCTGCCAGGGCTCCTTGGCTCTTTCCAGCCTGTCACTGATGCCTGGGGCCACTGCAGGACACTTTGTGTTGGTTTTGTCACATTTATGAGTGGTTTATATTGCCTAACCAACTTCTACAGTTTTGAAGACTGTAGAACAGAAGAGTCTGCTTGCTTGTGTTTGTTGCTTGGCAATCACAGGAATATCAAGAGAGTAATTATTTTCTGAGGAATGATGAGCTGTGTTTGTTTGCCTTCCCGAGCCCTAATCTGGTGAGACTTGCCCAAAGCCTCCTGCTGTTGTTTGCTCAGTGTCTCTCCCCAGGGTTGCACAGCAATGTCCTGCTGCTGGTAGCAGGACTCTGCTGATGCTCGTGGGACCACAGCATCATGGAACAGGTCAGGGACCTCTGCAGATGATGTGATCTGTGCCCTCCCTAGGGAAGGCCACCAAAGCAGGTTCCCCAGGACTGTGAGGCGGGGTTTAACGCTACCCCAGAGCTCGGGGCAGTGTTTCAAAGAGCTTTCCTGGTGGCAGCTCCCTCTCTGAGAGCTGCAGCTTTCCTGGCTGTGGCAGTGTGGGAAGTCCAGAGCCCAGGGCAGGCAGGCAGGAGGGTGTGTTGGTGCTCTCTGAGGAAGGGAAGTGGGAGAGTATCCTCATCCTCTCTGCTGAGGGGCCTGAGCCCACAGGCCAGATTCCCTCTGGTGCTCAGTGTTCTGTGACTTTTTTCTTTTGACCATGGATTTGTTCTGGGAATGCTGGGTTTGTCTCCATCCTGGACTGCTGGGCTCTCTGTGACCTCTGTGCTGTGACCTCTGGCACTGTTGCAGTGGCTCTCTACTGGTGACACAGCTGGTTCTCTTCCTGCTCAGCCTCTGGTGTTTGGGTCTGTGTGTGCTTGTTCTGCTCTTATCTGTCCCATTTCCCTCATGCTGCCACGTGGGTCTGCAGCTCAGCCTGGTTCAGACACACTCCCCATCTTTTCAGAGGAATTTCTCTGGGCAGTGTTTGCCAAGGTGCTGCATTTAATCCAGACCTGAACTGGGGGAGCTTCCCGAGAAGCAATGCAGCAGTCTCAAAAACAAACACCTTTAGGACGAGTCAGCTCGCTCCATTTCAGGTGATGCCGAAGGTCTGACCCCAAAGAGCAGAACATTCTGCTCTGGCCCTGCTGGCTGCTAAATGCTGCAGGGTGGTGGCACCTGGGACAGGCCACGGTAACAGGAACGATTTGAAGCCTGTCAATGCAAAATGTTTCTTCTGAAGTAAATGCTAAGTTCATGGTGCATATAAATTACTCCTTTATGCTTTAAAGTCTTGACAGAGGAGTCGATTTTAATTAATTTCTTAAATTTTAATTTTTGTTAAGCCTTTTACCATTTTGCCATGGTCAGGGAACCCACACATCCACCTTACCCGTGCAGGTTCGGGTGTCACCTGCTGGGCAGGCCGTGGTGAGCACCGGGCAGCCCAGCCCAGCCCAGCCCTGCCCCGGGGGACGAGGGGAGGGCACTGCGTAGCCCCGANGCCCCGCGGCCGCTGGATGTCGGCCGCTCCCCGCTCCCGGAGCGCTCCGGCGCTGCAGCGATGCCACCGCGAGCGGTGCTGTTCGTCTCCTTTTCGTCTCCTTTTCGTCTCTCGTTTCCTTCCCCCGGTAAACTTCTGCTTTTCCCTGGCAGAAGAGGCCGTAAGTCACGAGGTTGTGTAGACTCTTTTGAGCCGGCAGCTCAAGTCAGCCTGCAAGGATTTTAGTTTGTAAATAGGATGTCCACAGCTAGGACATCTGCCTCCTGACATTGTTATTGTTGGTAAAAATGTTCTTTGAAGGACAGCTGTCTGCTGCCTGTGTTTTGATGTGAGCCCAAGCGAAGCATGTTTGGAAGCTATTTCCTGTCAGTTTTTCCGGTTTTAGTATCTTGGTTTGAGCCTTTGTCACGGATCACAAGTGTTTTAGTGGTGGGGTTGGCAGTGCTGTCTTAATGTTGGACTTGATGATCTTAAAAACCTTTTCCAGCCTGAATGATTCTGTGGTTGTCTCCCAGCTGGTTCTTGTGTGGCAGATTTCCATCCAGGCAAGGGGCTCCCATCAGCCCAAACCCCAGCACTCAGTGTGGCTGACACAGGCTCAGCTCTTTGCTCATGAAGTTTTAAATAACAAAGCAGTGGTTGAATGGTTTTGGTGGGGGGGTCTGACGGGCCATAAAGAGGAAACAGCACAATGAATACAGAGTCAGGGTTGCTGCCTGGTGAGTATGGCCATGTGCACTGAGAAATGAAGGGATCTCTCATTTCTGGTTCTTTGACTTGGGTGGGTTCCTCAGGAGATTTGCCTGAGTAGGAGGACTCAAAATCTAGAAATCTCTTCTGTGTCATAAAGCAGGAAATTTACTTTCTTTTCAGATGGGATTGCAGAGAAAACTACTGACCTTATTTCTGGCCACAAGTATTTTCCATGTGACATTTCCCTGACCCAAATCACCTCTTGTGCCCAGCTCCAGAATGGTTTTCACACTGGTGATTACTGTGAAGGTGTAAATCCAGTAAAGAGTCTGTATTGCTGCTGCACAGCACCAGTCCAGTCTGGGAGCACCTGTGACTCGTCTGCAGCCCCAGTTAGGCAAGGAGTCCCTGTGAGGGCAGGAGCTGGTTTGGGCAGAAACAGAGTCCTCAGAAGGGTGAGCTGAAGAATGCAATAGTGGCTTTCTTATGTCTGTAACAACTCCTCTGTGAGTTCACCTGTCATTTTCCCAGGGCTTAAACCCACTCAAATTTCATCTAACATTTGAACTGCATGTATTTTATTATCTGCCATAGTCTGTCACCGGTACCACCATTGAAGGGGACTTAGAAAGAATGTCTTTTACACCTCTTAATCCTTTTTAAGAGGTTTAGAATGGTTGGTGAGGCTCTTGAAATTGTCAGTCTCTTGTGCAGCAAAACACAACTTGGCTAAATACAGCTTGAAATGGAGCTCAGCAGTGGGGGGATGGCTGGTCCATGCAGCCTGGAAGCAGGATTTTCTAGCCAGTGTGAAGTAGTGAATGGAGGGCAGAAGAGAGTGACTGATTTTTAAGAACTGATGTTGAATTTCTCGAAATCACCACTTAGAATCCTGAAACTCCACAGGTTGTAGGAGTTTATTTATGCACGTAGGGCTACGCTTTTAAAGCTTAGAGTTCTGCCCTTGTATTTAGTCTTATTTAGTTATTTCTGATGTTGTCTCTGAAGTCCATCTGAATTCTTATTATGCCAAGGGACGTTTTTCAGTTAAGAGTGAAAAAGTCCTGTTTTGAATGTGGTTCTCACGAACGGGGCTTGTGACAAATGCAGAGAGTTGGTATTTGTCTTTCTGAGATTACTTTTCTGGAAATGAAACAGACAAACAGGACTCCCCACCCCACTGTGGGAAAGGAGCTCTGATGGGTCTTGGAGCCACGGAGCTTCAATTTACCATTTTTAACTACGTGAGAGACCCAAGTCTGATTATGTTGGGTGCTTGACAGGAAAGAGAGACAAGATGAGCAAAATACTATCTGCAGAATCAGTCTGTTTCCCCAAGCACTGGGAAAATAGAGCATGTTCTGAGCAGTCTTGTAATGGTTTGAATAATGCAGTTAGCATTGCTTTGGTTGCTCGAATTGCTTAGTTACCTGTGTGGGTGTTTTCATCCTTAACTATTTTAGAAAATCCAACAGCAGTTCCCCGCTCATCTAAAGGAGTTAAAGTACAAAATCTCTCTGGAATGAAAAAAAATATTCTGTGACTTTGATAACTTGAGGGGAACACACAGCTTCAAACTCATTTATCTTGTGACCTTAATGCTGCTCTTTGAGCAGTTTGAGCCCCCCTGAAGCGTGGTCTGCACTTGTCCAGGCCAGACCAGCTGCAGGTGCAAGACCCCAGATAAGAAAAATCAGAGCCTGATTATTTGGGGAGGTTGATGCATTTGGAGTGAATGTGGTGCTGAAGGGAGGAAGCCCTGGGGTGCAGCTTTTGTGAGACAGGAAGCCCTGTGGCTCTGCATTTCCAGTCAAAAGCAAAATAATGTATCTGATGGTCAGACCTCTCAGCCTCACTTGTCTCAGTGCTGCCAGGGTCCTGTGTTCCAACAACCCAGAGTGTGGGAATGGCTCTGGTGGTGCCAACTTGCCCAACAAAAGTCTGCATCAGTGGGGACCAGAGTCTTTTGGGTGTTCTGCACTGTCTTCAGAAATCTGTAGCATCTCTGGCTCTGTCGGTAGCTGACTGCATCTCACCGCAGCAGTGGTGTCACCACGTTTCTTTATTTGGGTAAGAGAAGCATTTCCCCTGCAGCCTCCCTGCCCTGGCGGTGTGTGCACAGCAGCCTTGCTCAGCTCAGCCTTGTGTTCTGTTTTCCTGAGGAGGGGAGCTGGGGCAGGAGCAGGAGTGGAGCAGGAACTTTCATGGTCTCAGGTCTGTAATTCCCAATCACTCTGAGGGAAGCGTTCACTTGCCAAGGGTGCTGTGCTTGGCTCCAGCCCTTGATGATGGTCCCTGCTCTGTGTAGCTCCCACTGATCCTGGCAAAGGAGGGGAAATCACATCTCTTAATTTGCAGGTTGGTATTTTGAAGCCTTCAGAGATGGTGGCCAGCTTGGGAGGGATGGGTGAGATCAGCAGAGCCAGGTCAGGAGCACACAAGGAACTGGATATAAGCACATCACACCCCATTACTGCTCTGCAAGTGCAGGGTTCTAAAGACACACAGTGTCTCTTAAAAATATCAGAAATAAAATGCAGCTTTGGAGAGTTTTTCAACCTCGGCTATCTGACAGATAATGCCCTTAGAGGTTGGGGGGTGTTTTGTTTTTTATTGTAATGTGTCAGAGTGAGGCAAGTCAGTCTGGAAAGAGGTGGAGGAGGTCTGGAAGAATGAGCGTGTAAATCCCCGGTGCTGAGTGGCCTGGGAGGCTCTGTGGGTACACTGTTCCTGTCCCTCTTGCTCTCACAGCACATCACCCTTCACTGGTGTTGTGAAACCACTTTACCATAAAGAAAAATTTTGATTTGAGTATCAGCAAATCAGGATCTCAGCCACCAGTGAGAAGTCAGCCAAGAGGGACGGGCTAAGAGAACAGATTTTCCTATCCAGTCATGACCTCCTGGGCACCTGCAGTGTGCCACACACTGCCCCATACCCCAGGTGAGTGACCAGTGCCACACCTTGCCCTGCTCTCTGAGTGACCAGTGCCCCTCTGCCCGAGGGGACAGCACAGCAGGGCAGTGACCACTGGGATCAGGCACTGCAGGAACCCCCCGTGACCCAGGGACTGACAAAAGCTAAATAGAACATTTTGTACTGGAGCTGGGTGGGTGGATGAACACCAGAATATGTGAAAGGAAAACCTCTGAATGGACGGGACAGGTTGGTGTCTCTTCCTCCTCCTGCCCACCCCACGCTGCTTCCAGCCTGCATTTCTGGCTGCTGCCCTGCTGGTCTCCAGCTGCTGGGGACTGCAGCAGGGACATTCCAGATCCCACCACGGTGCTCAGGCTTTCCACTGTGCTGGAAAAAGCCCCCAAAATATTGAACTGGCCTCAAACTGGAATATACCTGCTTAGGAATTATTATTATTTTAAAACAACAATAGTAACTTTTTAACAACATCCTTTTATCCTTTTAAATCCTTTCTGTCCAGGGAGTGTCAGGTGAAAGTATGGTGTGATATATACGGTTTTTTCTTTTCTTTAAATTTCTTACATCACAAAGTTTGGGGTTTGATTTGTTGCATGAGAATTGTTATGAAAATATTGAATGAGCTATTTTGAATGCTTTCTTAAAATATGATTCATATTTTGTCCATTTTGCAAGGACAAAGAAGAAAGGTAAATTGATTTGACTTTGTTTCTGAAATAATTTTATTTTGCAGGTGGAGACAACCTAAGCATCTGGATTTTGCTAATGCAAGTTGATTTTTAAGTTTCAAATATTGATTATTCTACATATGCATGAGTTTTGGAAGTAATTGTAAATGGGAATATTAACAAACTTAGTTGTTGTTTTATAAATTTATATGCAAATTGATCAAACAAAGACAGCATGATGGATGCTTACACTTTTTATCTTCCATTTACAATTCACTTGAATTTTCTGCAATAACATGCTCTTAGCTTTTCTCTTATTCATTGAGGCAGCAGCAAGGAGAGACAATGGAACTTGGCAAGAAGAAGAAATTTATTTATGAAGCCTGCAGGTGTGGTGTAAGCAGATACAGTAATTTTTAATCAGTGCAGCTTAAAATCCCTTTGTGGAGTAAATAATGCCCTCTAAAATGCTTTTTGGTTAATCTAGTCAGATCAGCTTTGCAGCTGAAGAACTGCTGTAATAATTTCTTAACTTGATAGCACCAGGTCCTATAATATAGTAAATGCACAATACCTAACTTAGTAAAGGCAGGTTCAGGTGTCTGCCATGAATAGCTCTAAGGTATTTTTGGGTCTGCATTCTCGTTTTTTGGGTGCATTCTCGGGCGTTGCTGATGCCTGGTGGTCACCACGGCCCTCGGAGCCGTTTGTGACAGCAGCCCCGGGGCCATGGGAGCCCAGGGGTGCCGTGGGAGTGTCACACACGATGGGAGCTCTGTGGGGGCGTTTTCCTCCTGCCTGGGCTGGCAGCTGGTCAGGAGTGCTGGGGCTGCTGAGAGGTGGGGGCGACCCCAGTGACCCCAGTCCGGGTTTGGCTGTGGGGCTGCCCGGGGCTGATAAACGAGACGGGTGCAATGGAGAGCTCAGAGATGGATTTAATGCATCTGACCCCAGGCAGCACCCAAAGGTGAGGAATGTGGTTAGCCTGGAATTTTGTTGGGTTATACCTGGGGGCAGGTGTCCAAACTTGGTTACAGGGCTGGGTCTTGACTTTGTAAGTCTAAGGTCTTGAACCAACGGGTCTTACTCTATTGGCATCTTCCCAGTGTGCCACCTCCCAGATCTCAGGTTTATTCCCTGGGTGCAGGGAACCCGGGCCAAGCTTTGATCTGTCCCTGGCAGTTTCCAGGCTCCCACGGCGGCGGTGCTGCCCACACGTGCAGCCCCAGCAGCTGCAGGTGCTCAGGTGGGCACGCCCTGCCCGCCCAGAGCGCTCTGCGGGCTGGGCTGCGGCTCTGCCGGCGGCTGCTGCGCCTCCGCCTCCCCGGGGGCCGCAGACGCCCCCGCCAGCCTCATCCGGAAGGATTTGGAGAGGTGGTAGTAGAGAACGGGGTCGAGGCAGAGGTTGGAGATGGCCAGGAGCAGGGTGGCCTCCTTGGCCTTGANGCCGCCGCAGCTGCCGCGCCGCCAGCGCGTTGGACACCAGCATCACGGCCGAGAAGTTCAGGAAGATCGCCGTGCAGATGAAATTGGTGAACACGTGCCAGTCCTTCCCGAGCTTTGTTTTGAAATCGATGCAGGTTACGCCAGGCCTCTCCTCGACGTGCTGGATGGGGATGGCCATGTTGGGGACGGTGATGAGGAGCAGCGTGACCCAAACCACCGCGCACAGGGTCTTGGCAAAGCCGGGCTCCTGCATGCGGTGCACCCTGGGGCTGTTCATCAGCTGCAGGCAGCGGTCCATGCTCACAAACCCCAAAAATACGATTGATAAATACATGTTCAGGTAGATGAAGCAGGCGGTGACTTGGCAGTGGAATATTCTCAGATTCCAGGACGCAATTCCTAGGTCAACAATAATCTTCACTGGCAGAGTCAAAGTCAGCAGGAAGTCTGCGGTGAGGAGGTTGATTAAGTAGACGCTGACACACTTCTCTTTCTGGTCCTTCTGTGTGAATGCCCACAGCGCAAAACAGCTTCCAATCATTCCCACAAGAAAAATCAAGTAGTAAAAATAGGTAAAAGGTTCCATTTCTTCATAGAGATGACATTCAGAAATGTTGCTCCACATTGTAAACTCCTTGTGTGAGTTGGCTGTGCTGACAGAAGAGGACAGCAATGACATCAGCCTTTCCTGAGCAACAGTAATTATTCTCTTAGAATTTTGTTTGATTGATTCTAAAAAAAGAATACAGTTAGGAAGAAATCTTTTTCTCTTGCTTCATGCTTCTTCCCAAATATTCAGGAGGGCTTTGTTCTCATGCTGGAAGAATTAGAAATGTATTAGGATTTGTTACGAAAGCACAGAGCATTCTGAGCATCATTTCCACTACAGGAGCTTTTCTGACACTGTTTGGTTCAACACCTGCCTCCAGCCAAAATGCTAGAGAAAAAGGTTTGAGTTTGTTTAAGCAGCTGGTTAATGATGATCATACTAAAACATCATAACCTTTGAAGGATTGCAGCTATATCTGAACAAAAAGGAATATTTGTAGCATCCCCGTTCTGTAAAACTGCGTTGGGAGTTCTGAGGGCATGCACTGTCCAGGCAATATGCAGATATGTCAGATGGGTCAGCAAATGGTCCTCATCAGTCCTGAGGTTTGCAAACTGCTCTCCATTACCTCTTGAACAGTCAGTGGATTAACTGTGTTTCTATCAAGCCTTTAGGAAAAGCACATTTTGAAAGAAGCAGATAAAAAAAAATTTTTCTCACTTTGTAGGTTTCCGTAGAAAAGGAAAGTAGAAAATTTTGGTCCTAATTTAACTAAATACCCCTTGAAGACTGAGGGGGTTTTGTTTGTTTGCTACACTGTCAGTCTGCTACAGAGAATGGCTGTGGGAAAGGCTGCTCCTTTGAATTTCTTGGAACCAACACATTTATGTCCTGAGTAGGATCAGAGTGCAACACCTCTATTTTTTCTATATTGTACAGAATATTCCATACAATGTAAGAGAACTACTGCACATATAATTTAATCTGTTAAATTGTACCCAGATTTGCATTTTGTTAGGCAAAACAATTGCAGGGACTCCAGTGGTTTAAAATGTTGGAGAAGGCATTTGTTCCTTGCAGCTGGCTCTGTGCAGGGGCCTCTTGCCCTGAGAACAGGAGCTGGGAGAGCAGGGGCTGCAGGAGGTTGCAGGGGGGTGCAGGAGGTTGCAGGGGGTTGCAGGGGCTCTGGGAGGGCAGGCAGTGCTACTGCCTGGGCTCCCTGGCTGAGGTGCTGGAGTTTCCTGCTCCATGGCAGGGACAGCCCAGCTTGTCCCCATCCCCCGTGGGCAGGGGAGCCTGGCACATCCAGCCCCAGGGGCTGTGACCTGTGGCACTGGCTACTGCCACCGCCAGGGTGGCTCCCCAAAAGCTGAGCCCAACATCTGGAGCATTTGGCAGCTGGATTTTGGGCTGTACATTCATGGAGATCTAAATAGGCTGTAACAGACAGAGACTGAAGCCACCTACCTGTGCTGGCGGCCTGGGGTCTTCTGAGCATTGTCTGCAAAGGTCTGATGTCCCTCAGCCACTGCTCTCCCAACCTGCTGTGTGTGACCTCCTGCCCAGGCTGCCTCTGCTGGCTCTGGAAGGGTGGCTGTGGTTTCCAGATGAGCTGATTGACGCAGTCAAGCTCAGCGTTCAAGCAGCTGGATCACGTGGGAGTTACCCAAAAAGCCGTGACAGAGAGAAATGAGTGCTCGTGGAACTGCCCAGAGCCCTCTCTTTCCTGTTCCTGTGGGCTGTAACCGTGCGACATCAGGGGCTCTTCTTGGCTTTTGTTTTCCAAAGTCTGAAACTCTGTTTCCCCCTTTATATCTCATATATCTCACATTTAAAATCCATCTAAAATCAGGATTTTGCAATGTAGCTGGTCCTCGTTCGTTTTAATACTCCTGCATGAATTTCTAGGTTCTGGGAATCTCATGGTATTTGTTTGAGTGTTACACTTATTTGGCATATTTGAAGATTCTAAGTCTTTGGATATTTTCCATGCACTATTAAACATAAAAATGACACATTAGGGAAGTCAGGGAAATCTTTATTTTTTGTTTGGTTGGCTTGGGAAACCATGAGAAAAGATCTGACACCATGCTGGGGGTGAGGTACTGAGAGCAATACTGGAACTCCAACTGGTGGCCCTTGGTTGTAGTTGAGAATCCTCAGGAATTTACAAACCCTGCACCAGAGCTTTGTGGAGGAACAGATGAAGAATGTCTGGTTTTAGGTTTAGTCATAAACTGAAAGTTCAGACCATATTTGTCAAAATGTTTGCAAAGCTTCATAATCTGGAATGATCCTGTGTCCAGCTGTGAGCAAACATCGAGTCATTTTACAGCGTTCTGCTCATGCAAAGCTCATCGTCCTATACTTGCAGCGTTTTTTACACCCAAACTGCAGCAGTGGCAGTTTCTGTCTGTGTGTCTCTGTCAGTCAGTTTTCCCTTTGCTGCAGAGTCAGTTTACAGCTCGGGGAACTTTTCCAGGTCTAAAAGGACAAAGTGATGGTTCAGTGAACCCTCTCCTGTTTGCTGCTGATTGTTGTGTGCTCTGTTTCTTTGGGACGTTTGTGTTCATGAATAACTTCCTGAAATGTGCATTATTGTAGAGACACAAACCTACACTATGTTTATACTTTCCCGAAGCGTATTTGATCTTCTGGATTTAGAAATTTCAACCTCACTTGAAGCTGTCAGCTTGAGATGCAGTTTTTGATACAGCTTTTCTCTAAAGGGGAGGCAGAGGAAAAAATAAATAATGGGGTCGAGGCAGACGTTTGCAGCAGAAAGCACCAGAGTGAACTCCTTGGCGTAGTACAGGGATTTTTGGGACTGGCAGGTGAACTGGGAGCTGGTCTGGCTCAGGGTGTATGGGGTCCTGCAGAGGTGGTAGGGCACAAAGCAAATGACAAACACAAACATTATGGTGAATATGTTCCGGCTGGTTTTCCTCTTGGCCATGTCTGAGCTCCTCCGGAACTTTTTGTAAGAGCTGTATATTTTTTTGGATATAGAAGTGTAAAATATGATTAGCAGAAAAAAAACAATCCAGAAAATCCCTGTGCAAATATAAGTTGTTGCTTTGTGCCACTGTCTGCCTAGCTCACTTTTAAGACCTATACATTTTCTGGAGTAATTGTCTTTAGTGATTTCATTAGTTAAAATCATATTTGGAAATGACATAATCATTAATAACAGCCATATGATTATGGAGACCGCCTTGCTGTAGTTAACTGTGTGAACAAAGGAGGTGAACAAAGGCTTCACGATTTTGTAGTACCTGTCAAACCCTATGAGGCCAAAGAAGGTGATGCCGATGTACATGTTCATGTAGAACACCACTGCAGAGTACCTGCACACAAACAGGCTGAGCTCTGCAGGTGCAATCTCTGAATCTGCAAGGATCTTGAAAGGAAACGTCAGGCTCATGAGGAGATCGGCCACAGCAATGTTCTTGAGGTAGACAATAAAACTCTTTGTGCTGGGAACGTAGAGGAAGACCCAGGCTGCCCCGGCGTTGAGCGCGAGCCCCGCCAGGAAGATGAGGCAGTAGAGCAGGGGGATGACGGTCGTGGTCACCACCGTGCTGTGGCTGCAGCTGCTTCCCGAGGAGTTGGTGCTGGAGTTGAACATCTTGCACTCTCTGCATTCCTAGAAGCAGAGAAGGGAGTATCTCAGTAGGTCAGGGCGGTGCTGGGCTTGCTGCTACTTTAAGTTTTCTACCCTCACTTCCAAACAGACTGGGTGTGCCTCTCAGAAATGACCACATTCCCACACCTCAGCATTCCCAGCAGGAAATGCAGAGGATTTTCTGAGTGGTGCCATCTCACTTTCTGGTGATGTTCCAGGGCATGTTGTTGCTTTGAACATGACTTCTGTGACAGGGCTGTCAAGTTTCAGAGTTCACTCTGCCTTACTGCACATAAGAATAATATTTATAAGCTGTCTTTCTTATTTATTTACCCTGAATTTACCAGAGGTTGTGCAGCTGCAAGTACACATTTTAGCTATTTATGGAAACTAATGTAGCTGTTTAATAAATATGTAATACAGTTACTGGGTCAGGAACTGGTGACAGGGGTCACTATCTCCAGAAATCTTCTTTGAACTGCAAAATGGAGTTGACTGGGGGGATGATCAGGCTGGATGGTACCTCTGATGTCAGGGGGAAGCTGCAGGAGGAAGCACAACGCTCACCACAGCCACTGCAAGTTGTGCTGAGCGTGCTAAAAGAAGAACCTTATTTTAAGATTTTCTCTCTAATGTGGCAGGAATGTGGTACTGGTGGAACCTGCTCGCTGTCCCTTGCTGGTGCAGCCCAGTGGGAGAGCTGCTGTGGGTGTCCCTGGGGGCAGAGGGGTGGGGGGCTCAGGAGCTCAGGGTCTGGGGGCTGTGGGGCGCGGTCCCCAGGCTGGGGGGGCTGCCTGAGGGAGGCCTCCTCCCCCAAACACTGGGGCACTTCTTGGCCTGAGCGTGGTCAGGGCTGCTCTGACCCTTCTCTGTGTCCCCAGGGAGCAGCCCAGCCTGGCAGCCTGTGGGGTGCATGCCAGGGGAGACACTCCGGGCCCCTGGCTGGAATTGCTGCTCTCTGGAAAGCACTGCTTGCAGTGACTCTGGAGAGATGTGGGTGCATTTGACTTGCTGCAAGTTTGCCAAGAGACTAAAATTTTGTTATTTACTGTTCTTATGGTGACATTTGTCATAGGGCAATGTCTGGGTTTTAATACTTAAGAGATTAAAAGTATGCAAAATATACGAATGGGCTATTTTAACCTCTGGAAGTGGCTTGTTGGGTGGTAGTTGTTCTTGTTTGTCATAGAATGTAGTGGAGGAAAATGGGATGAATGCTGGAATTAGGATGACAGAAGAAAAAGGTTCCCGTTGCAGGAGGCAGTAAGGGAGGTGGTGAAAATGGATGATTTAGGATGACAGAAGGAGTAGATCACAATCCCATTGCAGTAAGGGGGATCTGTGTGGTGAAAATGGGATGAATTAGGATGAGTAGGTCACATTCCCCTTGCAGTAAGGGGGGATCTGATGTGGTGAAAATGGGGTGAATTAGGATGACAGAAGGAGTAGATCACAATCCCATTGCAGTAAGGGGGATCTGTGTGGTGAAAATGGGATGAATTAGGGTGACAGAAGGAGTAGGTCACATTCCCATTGCAGTAGGGGGTTCTGCAGTGGCATTGGTGTGGCAGTGCCCGGTGCCCCCTCATCTGGCAGGGCTCCAGGAAGGGTCAGGGCAGCTGTAACCACCAGAGTGTCTCAGCCTTGCCTTCCAGCTCCTGCTTTCCAGAGCCCTCAGGGGGGCTGTGCAAGGACAGAGGACACAGAAAGCCGTGTCTCTGCCCAGCTGCTCCTTGGGCTGCCTGTCACAGAGGCTGAGAAGGGACACGTGTCCTGTGGCTGTCACTGCGGCTGCAGCCCTGTGAGCAGCAGTGGCCCCCTGAGCCTGGTGACACTGGGGCAGTGCTCTGTCTGCAGCTGCAGTTAGCAGGGGGAGGGACAGGTTGGTTACTGACTCTTTCCCCACTCACAGGACATCCCTCTTCTGATCCCAGAAGGCAAATCCGGGACCTTGTGGTGAGGAGGTGGCAGTGGGTGACTCTGTTACATCAGAGACATCATCCATGAGGTTCTCCTGGCACCTGCAGTGAGCTTCTGCTGCCCTGAAGGACAGGGAGGAGAGCCAGCAGGCACACAGAGCACAGGAGATAAGGCTGTGTATTTCCCATTACAGCCAGGGGCTCCTTTGCCCGTGCTGTCAGGACACCTCAAGGGCAGAGTTGTATTTCTGTCTTGCAAAAACCACCAGAAACTGTTTCATTTCTTCTTCCTGTCCAGCAGTCTCTGTGCGCTTTTGAACCTGAAATTTGACAGCTTTGTCTTCCTGATGAGCTAAATTTTTCATTCTCTTTTTATTTCTGATTTTTAGCCAAGAGTATGCATTATTCTGAGCAAGCTTTTAGCCTTAAAAGACTGTAGTCTGTGAAGTATCTGTGCAAACCCTGATACTCAGATGGAAACTTGGGCAATGCTTTGAGCTCTTTGCACACAGCATAATTTTCAGATCTAACTCAAATACTCAGTTTTTTAAATTAAGTCTCAGAATTCTGCCACTGAGATCCTTCCTACCTCAAATCAGTTATATTGGAATTGGGGAGTGGTGGATGTGAGAGGAAACGTTAACTCAGGTAGGAGTAGTTTAAGAAGATAACAACAACAATAACAACAACAATAACAACAACAACAACAACAATAATATTGCAGTTAAGGAAAATAACGAGGAGAGAGATAAACCCCAAGGAAAACAAGTGGGCCAGCTTTCCTGGTGTGCCCCTCTGCCCTGGCAGGGCATGAGAAGCTGGAAAGTCCTTGATTCGGTGCAAGCCCTGCTCAACAACAGGTAAACAATCAGGGTGTGATCAGCATCATTCTCATCCCAAACCCAAACACATTTCTGTACCAGACACTGGGAGAAAATTAACTCCATCCCAGCTAAACCCAGAGCCCTGGGTCAGTAAAACATTTTAATGATTATTAGTCTCATCGTCCTAAAACTGGGTTTTTAGAAGTAGTAAAATGTGGCTCAAGGAAGTTTTCCTCTTTAATATTAATATTTTAATACTAGTATTTTTCATTCAAATATTTTATTTTAAATTCTATTTTGGGATGTTTTAAACTATGAGTTTGATATAGTTACATTTTCTCAGTCATAAATGATATCAAAATAGTTGTTTAAGGAAAATATCTTTTTTAAGGCAGACGAGAATAATAATTGCCTGTAGGTCCTCCGTCTGCTGGCACAGCTGGAGCTGCTCCACGGCTGAAACAGAGGCTTCTCTAGCGGGTTTTAGCAGAAACTAAGCAGTTACCTAGTTAGTTAAAGCTGCTCGTTTGTGCTATTAGTTATTAGTGGTTTGCACAAGGCGTGGACGCTCAGTTATTTGCCAGTTTAAAAACTAAAATTGAGCTGGCTGTTACTTCAAAATACCCGAGGATGTTCAGGAGCGCTTGCAGGGGGCAGAGCGGGTGCGGGGAGGCGGCGCCGTCTCACCTGGACAGAGGTGTGGGCTGGGGGCCGGGACCTCCTCCGGGGGCCGCTCCGGGAGCCCGGGCACAGCCGGGGATGGAACCGATCCGGGATGGAACCGATCCGGGATGGAACCGATCCGGGATGGAACCGATGCGGGATGGACCCGATCCGGGATGGAAACGATCCGGGATGGAGCGATCCGGGATGGAACAACAGCCGGGAGAGCCGATTCTGGGGATGGAACCGCTCCGGGATGATAGAACCGCTCCGGGATGGAACCGATCCGAGGGTGGAACAGCCGGGAGAGCCGATACCGGGAGCCACTCCCGGCCCTGGCCCTGGAGAGCCGATCCCAGGGATGGTCCTGTCCCTGGAGAGCCGATCCCAGGGATGGTCCTGTCCCTGGAGAACCGATCCCAGGGATGGTCCTGTCCCTGGAGAGCCGATCCCAGGGATGGTCCTGTTCCTGGAGAGCCGATCCCGGGAGCCGCTCCCGGTCCTGCCCGCCGTGCCCGAGCCCCGCCGCTGCTCCCGGCGCAGCCCTGCGGGGATTTCGGAGCAGAAAGGGGAAAGGGGAAGGGCGAGCCGGGCCGTGCCCTTGCCCAGCTGTGGCCGGGCTTTCCGCCTGCAGCCGGCCCTGCCGCTCCTTGGAGACCAGCGCGGAGCAGCTTTCGGGAGAGACACAAGTGCAGCTGGCACACAGCGAGCGGTCTGAGCCGCTGGGCTGGAGTTTGCTTTTCCTAAACTGTTCCCAGGGCTGGCTGCGACCTTTGCTGTGACGCATCCTGTCCCGAGCGCTGGGCTTGTGCAAGGGAGGGTCTGAACTGTTCTGAACTGCAGCCGCGGGCCTGCGGGCCCCTTCTCCCTGCTCAGGCTGGGAGATGGGTTCTGGGGATGCGTGGTGGCTCTTTGGTGTTTGGCTGTTTCCTTTCTCTTCTTTTTGTCCTGATCTTTTCTTTTAACCTTGAACACCTGCTTGGCTTCCTCCCTTCCTGTTCCTCCCAAAAGTTTTCTGGGAGGCTCTGAAATCAAGCACAGAATTAGTGGAATGCATGGAAATAAAAGAGCTAATATGTTCTCTGTGGGTGTAGGAAATGAGTATATTCTGAGAGAGAGCTGAGGTTTGGGGAGATAAATTGAGGTTTAAATGTTTATTTAAAAATTGTTAAATATGTGCATTGTGTACCTTAGAATAAGTGAACATTTAGTGCAGGACTTGAGCTCTGCTTGACAGTGTGTCACCTAAACCCTACAGAAAATACACAATTCCTCATGGACTTTGGTTCTGTGTAGAAGAAAGGCCCAAAGGCACAGGGAAACACATGTACCTCCTCCCTGCGTGGTGCTGTATCCTTCACTTGGGACCATTGTGAGTTACCCTGAACCTCTGTCCTTTCCTCCCCCTAAATTTCACTGAATATCTCTCAGGACAATAAGGGGGTATCTTGAGAGGCAGAATTGTCAGTACATTCTTGTCAGTACTCTTGTCCCTCTCTGGATCCTGAGACTCACAGCCCAGAGCTGTGGTGGTCAGTCCATGGCTGGGGGGTGATGGTTTGGGTGTTGGTTTCACTGGCTGTTTCACTGGGTGTTGGTTTCACTGGCTGTTTCACTGGGTGTTGGTTTCATTGGCTCTTTCACTGGGTGTTGTTTCATTGGCTGTTTCATTCTTCCCCTGTGGATCAGGCAGAGCCAGCAGTGCACGAGGTGTCTCAGGTGCTCCCCAGAAGACACCAGCCAGCCAAGCTTTCCTCTCTTTCTGTGCACCCTGTGGACATTTCTTGAAGCAGGGATGAGAGGAGTAGTTTTGGTTTAAAAGCTGTGGGCTTTTAGATAGATAGACAGGAGCATGGGAAGCCCCAAAGAAGAGGTAGTGCAGTGTTTTCCAGTGTAAGATGCCAGTCTGTGATGGATTAAATGTTGCAGCACAGATAATTTTTTGCAGTGAGAAGTAAGCAGTTGTCCAGGGCAGAGGATTAAGGGCTTAAAGAGTGGGTGGGGTGCCTGAGCTCTGTGTACAGCTTCTCCCCGCTGGAATGACTTTGGCCAGCAGGGCAAACCAAGGGTTGCTCTGTTATACAAACATGGGTATTTTTCCAAAATGCCAGCCAAATGCAATGTTTAAGGATCTCAAGATACGGCTGCTGTTTCTAAAGGGTTTGAAAGCAGGCACTGAGCATGGTCACTAGAGGGCCCTGCACTTTACCATGAACTTTAGGTGGCTTAAGAACAAACTGATAATATATTTTACCTTTAGACGTGTAAGTCTGTTCTTTCCCTTAAAATCCCAAATTCCCTACTGCTGGTTGTTTTATTAAGAGAAGCTGTTAACACTTGGTGTGAGCTCAGGGCCTAAGGAGGGAATCCTTTTGCAGGATCTGCTGATGGCCTGTCCCAGAGCCAGAGAGGGGAGAGCCCTGCTGGTGTGTCCCAGCACGTCTGGGGACAGAGACTGGGCTGATCTGGTGCTCCTGTGGAGGGGACAGCCCTGCAGGGTGGGGTGGCAGCTCTGCAGCCTTTGCTGACAGAAATGGGGCTGATGGGTCCTGGCTTGAGTTCTGAGTGCAGGGTACTGCAGCACCAAGCCACTGCCACGTGGCAGGGCTGGGGCTCCTACCTGTGCCCTTTGCAGACCCCTGGCACAGCTGCCAGGGCTTCCAGCCCTCCTGGGCATGAAGTGATGCAGATCCTAGGCTATCAGGGGGAATTGCTAAAAGCAGGATGGACAAGACAAATATTTCACTAGGATAATCCTGCTAGAGGGCCAGCTAATTACTGAAGTATTGCAGGACTTGTAGCTGGGTTTTTACCCTGTCCAATCTGCCAGCAAATGTTTTCTGCTCAGTTTTGTTTGGGTGAAGGGTGGATGTCTGTGCACACTCGTGGAACCTTCTGAGCCTTACAAGGGTTTGTCTGGAGCTCACTCCTCACGCCCATGTCCTGTCCAGGTGGCACCACGGCTGCTCCCAGGCAGAGGTTTTGCCTTACGGGGTGGCAGGAGAGGGGTGCTGAGGGAGAGGACTGTGCTGGAACGAGTTAGAAAATGCTTCATGTGGGGTTTGATTAAGTAATTAAGTCAAAGTAGGCTTTTCTGTAGATGATTTTCCTGTCTTCCAGCCACAGACAGCAGCTTTTCTAATTACACATTTGTACTCAAAGACAGTCAACATAATTTTTGCAGTTTCTCCCGTGTCTCTTTCTCAAAAGACAATTGTGTTTAAAGTACCTCATTTTGCGACTTCAGAATAATGCATTCTACATCTGTAATCTTTTCAGGAAATGGGGAACTTCTGATTGCCTTTTGCATGCAAGATAAGCTTGCCTTAAAAACTGTGCAAATAACTCCATTGTCTTTTCCACTTTTTCTTTTTTCTCTCNTTTCTTTTCCTACTGCCTTTTTCTCGTCCTTCCACTGTTTCTGGTCACAAGGGTAATATCTGGTCACAAGTGTCCTGACCACAAGCCTAATATCTGTGTCAACACTCAGCATAGACAGGAACAAAAAAGTTTCCATGTCTCTTCTGAGGAGTGTGAGGAGGACAAACCCGTCTATCTGTTCCTGCAATTTGTGCTGAGTTCTCATCCCCCAGTTAGATGCAAAATTGGGGTACCTTTTATGCCTTAGTAAGAAGCCCTGAGTGCAAAGTTCTGTGAGTGGGGCTGCAGTCAAACCTCCCTTTGTTTGCGGGTGCATTTTACAGGACGTGTATAGGTAGGGGGCGGACGTGGTTTACAGAGCATTTCTGGTTAACACAGACCACATCACCTCCATCTCTTTAGTGTCTGCACCAGGGGCTCCATCGAGGGTTGAGTTTTGCATTTTCTTCACTGTTTTGTGCTTCCAGCCCTGACACACAGCTGGGTGAGCCTGTCAGGGCCACTTATCAGTGCTTTCCCACTGCTTAATCCATCTCCAGTGGCTGGTGGGTGCCAATGCAAAGGCAGATTTTTAGAAATTTGTGTAGGTTTTGTTTCCTTTTTTAGGATTCCTGTGAAGCTGCACTGGTGGAAAGCCACAGGAAAGGTCATTCCTAAAGAAACCACAGAAGCAGAGCACAAAATAAATGTAATGACAAAGGTCTGCACCAGTAGTGGTCTGGAGCTGGCTCTGAGTACAGGTTCAAATCACATTTCCCACAATAATGCCCTGGCATGGAGAGCTCTGCTTTGGCTATTCAGAGTATGTGAGATACAATTACATTTGAGTTACAAACACTCTAATGCAAATCTTCCCGAATGTAAAAAAACCCAAATGTTAATGAATTGTTTAATTGTTCTGGAATTGCTCCTTGCATTCTTGGGTCAGATCTGCTGTTGTACTTCCATCCAGAAAACTGTGTGTCCTCCTAAAAATGGGGCTCTGGGACTGCAGAGCCACAGTTTATATCCATGAGGTGTTTCTCTGGAAGGGCAGCAATAGGTCAGGGCCTGAGACTTTCCATGCAACTTCCTTGTAGCTTTTTCTTTCAAGATGAACTTTTAGAGACCAAAATTCCATGTCAAATCTGGATAAATTAAATATAGTTGTCTGGTATTTGGGGACTGGGAAATTGTTGTATAATTCATTTTTAGCCCTGGGAAAATACTTCAGAAACATCATGTTCAAAGGGCTGTCATGTGTGTGAGTGGGTACAAGCCAGGGACCAGGATTATCACAGATACACCCTGTCAAGTAAAGTAAACTGCTCTGGGGTGGCTGTACAGGGAAGTGTTGTGTGGATCCAGGGGTTAGGCTGCAGTGCAGGGCTGGTCCTGGCTGGCCTGTGTGCTGGGAGTGCATGGCTGTGCCCTCCCTTCCCAGATTTCATGTGGATATCCCACTTCTGGGACACTTCCCAGAAACTACTGATTGCTTTATCCCTTTGTCCAGGGCAGGGGGCACAGTTCTGCAGGCTGTGCTTTCAGGGGCATTTTCCCATCCCCTGCTTTGGGTAACAGATTGTTTGCTGGAAAGCTCTTATGAGGGATCAGCAATAGCGTCTCTCCTAGGAGGAAACACCATGAAAATCCATCCATTTATTAAAAATACGTGGGCAGTGAGAAGGGTGGTCTGTGCCTCCCCTGAGGGAGGCAGTGCCCATCTGGCAGTGTCTGCAGCCACCCCTGCCCTGCCCCAGCAGCTGCACGCTGTGCCAGGGCAGCCCCAGGCCCTGGGCTGCTGTGTCCTCCCCTGGCTTGGTGTCCTCTGGCTGGGACCAGCAGGGACATTGCCCCTGCAGTGCTTCTTTGGGCTTTGCTGGCCTTGTGTGGGAAGTCCACTGTCCAAGGTCACTGTAAACTTAACACAGCAACTCTCAGGCACAATTTAACAGGCCATAAACCCTTGGTGATTGACTCTTGGAAAGGGAGACCAGAAGCACTCAGTCTTGATTTGCTTTAATCATGTAAGACCTGAGAGGACAGTCTTTGGTTAGGAATGTCTGCACACAGAACTGATCTTGCAGTCCTAAATACGATCATTCCATTTAATCTGGTGCTTGTGAGAGTTCAAGCTATGCAGCCCAGTCCTCAAAATGATTCTATTAATATGGCTTTGTATGTGCATGGAC
This sequence comes from Cisticola juncidis, assembly GCA_013400215.1. Lineage (NCBI taxonomy): Eukaryota > Metazoa > Chordata > Aves > Passeriformes > Cisticolidae > Cisticola > Cisticola juncidis. The sequence continues at coordinate 170,956 of VXBR01008448.1, read as the reverse complement.
TGCTCAGGGTGCAAGATGGCAGATGTGTCCCAGAACTGGTCTGGTGTGTGTGAACAGTTTTCTACTGAGTCGCTTGGGAAACAGGGTTTATCTGTGGTATTTTAGCCATTTAAAATATTTTTATTTAAAGTAGGATAAATACCCAAAGTATTTTGTCTTCCTTTCCCTGATCATGTAAGTGGTTTCATAATACTTGCATTAATCCACATATTATCATACTTACATTTCAACTTCTTAATTATTCATAAACCAAAATCTAAACCTTAACCACCAGTGTTTAAAAAATGGAAGAAAGAAACTCATCTTTCAGTGGAAAATTTATGAAAGATGGTCTCATGCAGAACTTAATCTTGTTATTTGAGTGCTGCATTTTCAGGATTTTCTTGTCAACCTCCTTTTTTTTGTGCGTATATTAAAAGGAAAGTCGTTCTGTGCGAGGCACGGCCGATGGGCTGTTGCCACCTCCTGCCCGTGAGCTGCACTGCATCCGTGCTGGCTGTGAGCACAGACTGCTGCGGGCCCTGCCAGCTCCTGCACCTGCCTTTATCGGCTGGGTTCGTTTGTGTCCAAGCGGTTTTTGTTCTAAACAAACCTGATTTAATCCCCAGTGAGTGCAGGGCAAACTGATCCCCGTGAACATCACAGGGCGGAGAGGACTCAGAGCAAACACTGGGTGAGATGTGAGGGACGCAGGGTGGTGGCTCAGAGCCTGTGGCACAGAGCCTGTGGCACAGAGCCCTGCACTGCCCCGGGCACACCGAGGGTCCCCACGGGGCCTGGGCCACCTCCTGCCCTGTCCTTCAGGTGCTGCCATCCTCCAGACCCAGGGGTCTGGTTCCTCACCACGGATGCTACTCCAGGGCAGAGGGTCCATGCTGGCTGCAGCCTCCTGAGCTCGGGGCTGTTTTCTGAGCTGAGGCAGCCTTGTGTTTGTTTCTAAGCCCACCAGCCCAGCAGCCAACCTGCCTACCTACCAAAAGAGCCCCCAAGCCCACGGAGTGAGCCTGATCCCTGCGGGGATGGACTTTGAGGAGGATGTTGGTGGGCTGACACAGAAGAGCTGAACGTATCTGCTCTTAATGAGCGTCCATGGTCATGTACTGAAAGAGACATTTTATTTACATGATGTACAAGCCCTCTGACAAGCCAGCAAAGTCTCTGGGGGGCCTTCAGACGTCGGTGTACTCGTGGTAGATGCGCACCTCTGACCTCCGGACGCTCTGGAGGGACCTGATGCTCTCGCTCCTGGTTCTCATGTTGGATTTCCTGAACAGCCTTCGTGAGAACGACCGACACATGAAAAAGTAAATGATGGGATCCAGACAGACATTGCACGCGGACAGGAACAGCGTCATTTCCTTACAGTAATACAAGATTTTGTGTGCAGAGTCATCTAAAATTTTGTCCAGGTGACTAAAAGTAAAGGGTATTCGGCACAAATGGTAGGGCAAAAAGCAGGTGAAGAACACAGCCACGACAACCCTTATGCTCTGGTTGTGCTTCCGCTTTCGGCTGGACGAGCTGATGAACTGTTTGCTGGATTTGTAGATGTACCTGGAGATGGCAATGTAGCACCCTATCAGCACTACCAGCACCACCACGAACATGCAGGTGTTGATGTAGATGACAGCCGAGTGCCACTTGACTCCCAGGGGAGACTTCAGCTTCAGGCAGTCGTCGACGTTCCTGCGGGTGGGGTAGCCGTTGGTGAGGATCAGGTTTGGCAGCGCCAGGAACGCCATCACCACCCACACGCAGGCCGACAGGATCTTGGTGAAGGTGATGCTGTACATCCTGGAGTCTCCAAAGGGCTTCACCACCTTGAGGTAGCGGTCGATGCTGATGAGCCCCAGGAAGACAATGGTGGTGTACATGTTGGCGTAGAACAGCACCGTGGAGTAGCGGCACAGGAAGGAGTTGAAGTGCCACGGCCCCAGCTGCGAGTCCTGGATGATCTTGAAGGGGAACGTCAGCGTCATCAGCAGGTCTGCCACCACGATGTTCTTGAGGTAAAAGATGAAGCTGGTTTTGTTCCTGATGTGGAAGAAGATCCACACGGCCAGGCCGTTGAGCAGGAGGCTGGCCAGGAAGATGAGGAGGTAGAGCACGGGCAGGACGATGGTGGTGAACTCGCCGTGCGCGGGGGCCCCGTGGGCGCTGGCGTTGGGAGAGCTGCTGTTGTCAGGGCTGAGGCGATTGTCTGGGGAGGGAGGGGGCACAAGGGGTTAAAGTTTCTGCTACTGCACACAGGGGGCAGCTCAGAGCTGTCCTCAGGGCAGTCTGGGGGCAGCTCAGAGCTGTCCTCTCTGGGCAGTCTGGGGACAGCTCAGAGCTGTCCTCGGGGCAGTCTGGGGACAGCTCAGAGCTGTCCTCGGGGCAGTCTGGGGGTGACCAGCTCAGAGCTGTCCTCGGGGCAGTCTGGGGACAGCTCAGAGCTGTCCTCTGGGCAGTCTGGGGGTGACCAGCTCAGAGCTGTCCTCGGGGCAGTCTGGGGGTGACCAGCTCAGAGCTGTCCTCTCTGGGCAGTCTGGGGACAGCTCAGAGCTGTCCTCGGGGCAGTCTGAGGCTGTTCTGGTGAACCATAAATCAGAGCTGCAGGTTGTCAGCTCTTGGCTTTCTTGACAGAGTGTGACTTGTGAGCTGAGATGTTTATCATGAGACAGGGCTCTGGAGAGACTCCCCAGGCCTATCAAAACGCTCATTTAAACTTAGTTTACTTAAATGTATTTAAAAATCACAGTCTCTGGGGGGTTTTAAGATTTCATATGTAAATGTTTGTGAAAAACTTCTAAGCTGTGCCCTAAGATGACAGCACACTTTGTTTCATGTTGTTTGTGCTCTGACCTTGGCTGGTGAGGCACAGCAGGCTGGCTGAGGGGCAGCGCTGGGCAGTGCTCACACAGCCCGTGCTGGAATGACTGATTTCTTTCAAATGTTGGTAGGAACTGACAGTAACAAAACAAACACTTATCAATCACTTATATTTCCACTGTTATTTTACCTGGCAGTTTTCCATAGGACAAATTGTACCCCATCCTTTGCGTTGCTGTAGGTTTTCAGCTGAAAAGCTCTTCAGGAGTCCCACTGGCAGCTGTGGGTCTGGGCTGCAGCAGGGCCTGTGCCAGGATGATGTTCTGGGGGGAAAAAAAATCCAACTTTAAACCAAAGCAAAACAGAAGAGCCCACCTTCTTGTCCCGTGCATGGAGAGGAGATTTGTGAAAGGAGCTTCCTCTGGAATTCCCAGTGAAGGCCTGGCTGAGGTGACTGAGGCCACAGTGGTTCTATTGTGAGGTCTTTATTGCCCTCTTCTTGCTCATTTCAGTGATGGATGACCATGAGTAGATTTTTTTTTTGAATCATCACTCACTTCTTGAAGTAAAATGTTTCATCAGTAAATATGAGATATGTGTGTATAACTTCATAGCGTATCCCCAAAATTGGGGTGGAAGTGGTGGAAATGACAAATTCATGTTCCTTCTTCATAGAAAATGCCACACAAGGAACACTGAAACCTGCAGAAACTCATTTATGCCATGATGGCATAATGGTGTTTGACATTATTCAAAGGGATTTTGCCAATATTAGTTTGTAAGGCTGTACTCCAAATTGTTCTTTCCTCTATCAGTACACAAATGCAGAAACTTTTCTGGGATTCAATTTTGCCTTTTTGCTTTGTTTTGATAGGAAAACTGGCAAAATGGTTCTGATCTCACCAGTTCCACTAGACCTGATGCTCTCATGGGAATGAAGAGAGGATGGAATTCCTGCAACCCTTCTGAAGATCAGAACCTGTTTTAGGTGCCATCCCCATGAAGAAACCGTGTGCAGTGGCACTAGATGGCACCAAAGCAAGTAATGGTGTATGAAAGCAAGTAAAATCTTTAATTTGGATATTTTAACCTTTTTATCAGTCTGGCTTCTTGGCTGGCACTGTTTGCTCTGGCAGTAACAAGACTGTCAAGGGTGTTGTAGGTATTTTGTTTTCTGTGGGTCTGAGCAGCAGCAGTCCCTCGTGTTTTGCTGTTGTTGAGGATTTGCAGGTCTCTTCTCTGCCCAGGAGGCACAGAGATCAAAAGAGTTTGTGATTTTATGAAAAGATGCATATGTAACTCCTTATGTAAATAAGGTACTTATTTCCCTGCTTTTCCGAGTTTAAGTCTGCATAATTCCTGGCCCCTGGAAAACTCCTTGTTCTCAGGCTCTTCAGGCAAGTGCTGTGCTAAGCCCTGAGTCCCGAGCAGTCAGTGAGGCTGGAAGTGCAGCCTGGGGTCCAGGCAGAGCAGGGGTGGCTCTGTGAGGAGGGCACTGCACAGAGCTGGGGTTACAGAAGGTGGATGCACAGGGATGGTGCTGCTCACACTCAGCAGTCCAAAGGGGTTTCCAGAGTTTCCTGCCAAAGTCTGCCAGGCTGAGGGTGCTGTGGTGGGCAGAGCACTGAGAGCAGTGTGGCACGTGCTGGGGTAGGTGATCAAGAGCTGGGTATCTGGACTCAGTAGCTTCGTTCTTTCTGACAAAGCTCGCTGTATTGCAGACTCCAAATTTCTTATATGGAGAATTCACTCTTTTTCATGTGTTTTATTGCAACAGGAGATGACAACTGTTATCCTAAAGAGTATTTTAGGGTATTTTGTAAATGCTCACTGATGATGTCCTCTGGTTGTGGATTTTTTACTTGTCTGAATATAGTATTTTCATGCTCAGTAGGGCTGGTTTTCCTCTCCTGGTCCAGTTTTCTGGACACTTCCCTCACCAATTTCATCCTAAGCCACTGTCTCAGTCTGCTATACAAATACATTCTGCTTGGAAGGCTTTGAGGATGCACTAGAAGCTGTTCCTTTATCCTGGCAGCTTTGTAAACCTGAATACATTTTACTTCTTGTAGCTTCTATATTTTGTCTGTGGTTGATGAGATAATATCTTGCTGCTGATGTGGACAGACTGGTTTATGTGCATGAATAATGTCACCTCAGAGAAGAAATGAAATAACAGGCTGCATGGCAGCCTGCCGTGTCAGGTGCATAGGGAATAACTGCAGAGTTTTTCTAGTGACTAAGGCTTTAAGTTGCCTTCCTGTTTAAAGAAATTGTATATCCTCAAATCTCATCTTTTTTCATCTTATTTGAAACTTTTTTAGAATTAGAAAACTCTCTTTGTGACCCAGACCAACTATTCCAGGTCATGGGGCTGCATGAGTCTTAAGTAATGGTTTTTATTTGAGCCCATAACTTGATGTCTGCCTTCTTGCCAGCCCCTCTGTATTCATCACCATAAGGCTGGGTAAATGACTTGGTTAATGCAGCAATAAACATGTCAGGCAGATATTAAACCTGCTGTAGGCTGGCTGCAGTGCTGCTCTTTTCTGTTACCCATCAGAACTAAATCATGGAGTTGATTGTAAAGATTTAGAGGAAAAAAGCATTGGTGCAGGGTAAGATCGTGTGTGTGGAGCTGCTGCAGGCTGACGTGGAGCTGTGTCACTGGTCTGTGTCACCCCACGCCAGCCCCGTGTCCCCTGGCCTGCTCCCTGAGCAAGCCCCGGTGCTCTGGCTTTCCCTGCCTGCATCTCTCCATTTGTCTCAGTGTTTTCTCTTGTTCTGTGCAAGCCCAGCCCCAGCAGCCAGGGCGCTGCCACCTTTCCCTTCCTTGGAGGCTTCTGTCAAAAATGGTGCATCTCCCTTTGGTGAAGGAATATGTTAATGTGCTGGTAATGCACAGTGGAATAACCTGAAATTCCTGTTTGAACTGCTGCCTACATCGGTGATTTGCCCTTCTTGCTGTGCCTTGCACCCTGCAGTGGTTCTGGTGCGTTTGCAGCAGTCCCGGTGCTGGCCCTGCCTGGGCTGGGAGCTCCTGGGGCCCCCCGTGCTCTGAGCACAGGGAGCCAGAGCCACCCCCGGGTCCCCTCCTGCAGCAGAGGGGGTGACAGAGCCCTGTGCCCCTGCTGTGGGACCTGAGCCCAGCATGTGGGGCAGGCTCCGGGGCAGGAACCTGCCTTGCTCAACCAGCAGCGCTGCAGAGAGCCTGAAAGGAGGGGCTGGGGCAAAGCTGTCCCCGACTGTGGATTTTGGTGCCTGTCTTCTTCGTCCTGGCCAGAAATAGGAACCTGCATCTGCTCAGAAAGCTCCTCGTCTGCCCCAGCATCTGGCACAAAACCTCCTCTGCATTTTCAGGTTCCTCCTTGAACTTCCCCTCATTTCCAGCTTAGCTGTCCTCTCACGTGTCTCGCAGCCCCATCCTGCCCGGGGACACTGCTGTCCCCAGGGTCCCGTCCCTGTCCTGTCCGTTTGTCCTCAGGACAGACAGGAGGGGCACCCACGCCGGGATGCCCACGGGAGCTCCCCTCCCTCGGCTCTGGGACACGCTGCCCGCAGCCCCCAGCGCCCCGCCCTGGCTGTGCCCCCAGGAAAAGCCCCCCGGGCCCTGCCGGGTCCGTGCTCCTCAGAGCCGGCCGGGAGTGCCACGGCCCGGGCTGTGCCTGGCACCGGGGACAGCGCCTGTGGTGCCATCCCTGCCTGTGCTGCACCTGAGGCTCACAGCCTGTGCTGCTGTCATTGCTGGACAGTGGCACTGCGGGGAGCAAACCCTGGAGCAGGCATTTGTTAATACCACCTAGCATGGAAAATTCTCATTTTGGGGGAATATGCCCTTAGGATTACAGCATTTCCTCACTTTAAAAAGAAATAGTAAAAGAACTTGCACAAATCTAACTTTCTCAAAGCCACTTTTGGAACATTTTGTCCAAATGTAGCCATTTTTTTTTTCTCATTTCAAGTGAATTATTATGAACGCTAATGGTCCCCTGTGTGAGATAGCTGACATGAGATGTTGCCCAAGCTTTCAAGTTCCTTCTTTCTTCTGTCTTTTGGACTGCTTCTTGCTAAAAGTTCATGGATTATATTACCTTTGATTTGGATTTTCTGTGCAGAGTGTGCAAGATCTAGTAACTGTTGTTAATTGTTACAGTAAGACTGTTTCTAAGGTTATTTGCAGAAAAAAGCTGCATGAATTCTCCTTGCATAGGCACCGTGGTTCCCAGGTGATGCTGCTGGAGCTGCCCAGCTCTCTGCTGCATCAATGACCACGCACTGTCCATGGCCAAAGGCAGGAGGTACCTGCTGAGGTCACTGTGGGCCTGCCCAGGTGTGCTCTGTGGGCTCAGGGGTGCAGAGAGTGGTGCCCTGTCACTGGTGCCATGTCACTGGTGCCACCTGCCTGTGCCATGTCACTGGTGCCATGTCACTTGTGCCACGGCTGCCACGCTCTGCCAGCAGAGCCACGGCTGGGGTGGCCAGGCTTGAGTCAGAGGTTCTCACTGAAAAGATCAGCTTTTAGGTTTGATTGTTTGTAGTGTGCAGTGAAAAACATTAAGTAAAACATTTCAAAATGACAGTTTAAAAGGAATCAAGTTGTCTGGGGCACAAACACAGTGATGCAGCTGTGTAACTGGTAGCATTGCACCTTCATCTGTTGGACCTGTGTCTGTTGTGCCTCTACCACATCCCTCAGGGGACACTGGGAGAAAATATATTGGGAAATCAAAATAATTATTGGTACACACATGTAGCCAATGCCATTTAAGTCTTCCAGTAATTCCAGTCTAACTTTCAGGTATTTTTCTTTGTGCTGAAGCAATTTCTAATGATTTTTTGTACGCAATCCTAATTCACATCACAGAAGCACCAAGAAACGCTCGAGTGCCTGTGTCAGCTGGTTTCTCTGTGCATCCTGCTGCCACACAGTGCTCTCCTTGCTACTTGCAGCAGCATCACTGCTTGAAAGAGGAAGGAAAAGGACCACGGGGATTTTAGGGAGAAGTCCAGCCTGGTGCAACGCTGTTTTTTCATGCACAGCCCGCAGAGTTCCCTGCCGGCTCTCGGGAAGGGCAGGCTGCTGGCCCTGGGCAGGGCATCAGGCACTGGCTGTGAGAGCTGCTGCTCCCTGAGCCCCCCAGCCCTGCCTGCTGCCCCCCAGCCCTGCTGCTCCGGGCTCCTTCCACAGTGGCAGTGCCTGCACTGAGGGGATAGAGGCCAACCAGAGTCCAGTTTATGCTGCTCAGCATCACTCGTCCCTTTGGTTTGCCACTGACATTTTCTCGAGGAAGAGCCAGAGGCAGTCGTTGCTGCAGTCCCTCGTGTGAGGTTCATTGCTGGTCAGAAGGGGAAACCCAAATTCTGATAATGGACAGTGCGATGTTTTAATTTAAGATGCTGTGGTAATTTTTGATGTTGGAAAGGATGAAGACTGCTGAAATGTAGGAATGACTCTTGCCTCCCTCCCCTAGAGTTTTCCTGGCTGCCCTGGGGGTGGTGTCTGCTGCAGCCTGGGCTGCAGAGCTGTGCAGAGGGTCTGCAGCTCACGGCGTGCCTGGTGTGCTCTCACCCCGCTCCAAACTGCTGAGAAACGCTGCCCCCGGGCTGCCGCCCACCCGCGGGACAGCGGGGGAGGCTTCTCCAGCCCGGAAAGGGCTGCTGGCTTCCCTGCTCAGGGACAGTGCCTGCCAGTCAATCAGCTACATCAGCCAAAGGCTGCTTGAGTTTCCTGGTTTCCCTTTCTAAAGAGGGTTGCAGAATACTTTAAAAATGGAAAGAAGTGTGAAATGCTGCCAGTTTGCAGATGGAGTTCACAGGAGAGCAGCTGCAGGCCCCATAGTGAACAAACAAGTTGATTTTTTAACAAACCCTCTGCTGCTCCCAGTGCTCCGTAACAAAGAACAACTTTTCAATATGAGATCTCCCTAAAAGACAGAGCTTTGCAAGCACCCCAGATATTTCCCAAGCTGTGAGACTCATCAGATCTAGTCTGCTCATTCAGAGCTATGCGGTTTTTCCAGTGAACCTGACAAGTTTTAACACGACTTGAATGAAGTATGAAGGAAGAGAACATTTATTCTCTTCATATAGAGAAGAGAGCTCAAGTTTGCTTTCCTGTACTGAAAGAGGTGAAAGGGAATATGGTACAAACCCTTTTAAAGCAAATTCAGATCTTGTAGCTACTAAATCTTACTTTATATGAGTTAAGCTCTGTCAGGAAGGGAGTTACGGGAACAATGGACCCACCTGCACTTTGAGTCGTATCTTAGAAGGATGGGTTACTAGAAACTGAGGGTTTTTGCCAACATGAATACCATGTATGAGTGAATCAAAGCATGGTACAGGCATGCTATGTTGAGAACTTTTCACACTTTGAATTGATCAGACATTCAGTTTATGGTTCCAAGTCTGGTTTTCAGCAACTCTACATGAATCCCTGTTTTTCCACCCAAGGGTGAGAAAGTGCCAGCAGATTCACTGGACAGCCTCTCGAACGCTTTCCTGAGGTCAGAGCTCACTTACCTGTCACCATGGTCGCCTCCCGCTTGTCCCAGAGCTGCATCCCGAGCGTGCCTCGGACTCCTCCAAACGCACCTTGGAGCTACAGGAGGCAGGAGAGCATTTCCCGGGAGAGGGCGGCTGAACCAGCCATGGCTGGCAGTGAGACTTCTGAGCTTCCGATGGCTTTTTTTGGGGGATACCCGATCAGAGAGCCAAAATTCCCCTGGCCAGGAGCAACTGGAGCAACTGGCTTTCTCATTCCCGGGAATGACTCACCTGCCGGGCAGGTGAGCGCCCCGCGCACTTCCTGGCTGCGGAGCAGCCCGGGACGCAGACGCTGATTCACCGGGAGGCTCTCGGAGCTGGGCAGCCCCTGCGCGGGGAGACGCTGCGGAGCCGGCAGCGCTTGGGGCTGCCCTGCCCCTGCGCCCGGGGCTCCCCTGGATTTAACCACAGCCTCAAAAATCTGGTGCTGGATAGATGAAAATATCTGCTAATCAAGGTTATCTTGTCAATTGTTAATTTGATTATATTTAGGTTATTTTTTAAGTTGTGCTTTGAACAAGTCCTTCCTTCTAAATGACGTGTAGGATGAATGCAGAACACCAAGTCTGTCACTCGGGGTTGCAGTACCAACCTGAGGGGCTGTGTCCTGCCGTGGTGCTCCCTAGGACTGACTGAGCCCACTGCCTCCCCCAGCCCTGCCCTCCCTGGCTGTACCTGTGTGTACAGTCAGACTATTTCATACCTTTAGAGCATGGAAATGATCATGGGACAAAATTGGGACATATTATATTGGGACAAAGTTCTGCTTATGTCAGTAGAGGATGAACTGGGTAATTTTCCATATCTGCTGCCTTCTTTAAGAGAAAGCAAATTCTCATCTCTCTTGTACAGAATTCAGGAGAAAAGAAAAAGTAATCCCAATGCTCTGAGAGCAGTGGCTGCCAAGGCCATTTTCTGTCTGTCCTGCCTGGACATTTCCACAGACATTTTAAAATTTTGTTCTCAGCTATCTGAGGGGCTGAGCTCCCAGTGCCCCTCTGCTGAGACTGGATACCCCTGCACAGGAGCCCTGTCAGCTGCAAGGGGCCACGCTAGAGCAGGACCCCCCTGCTGCCCCTGCAGTGCTGAGCAGCTTCTGCTGGCCTCTGGCAGGGACCCTTGTGCTAAACCCCACATTTCTGCTTGTGGGCCGGCTGTAAAGTTTCCTCTTGCCTCGGGACCTCTCCCTTGGATCAGGCACAGGCCCTGATCACAGGAGGCTGCTGGCACAGCCCAGCTTTTGCAAGGCAAAGCAAACCCATGCAGATGAAGCTGCAGGAACAGGGGCTCACTCTGTTGTGCTTTCAGCTTTGTTATCCCTGGCTGCCAAGCTCATCCCAGCAGCTGGATAAGGATGTCAGTAGGGGATGGTCCCTGCTGCAGGCACATGGCACCCCTGAGGATGGAGAAGGCTTTCCCTGCAAGGTAGGGAGAGGAGCCTTGATGAAGCCTTTGCCTTGTGTGTGTAGGATGGTGTGTGCCAGCCCCCACTTCACCTTCTTGTGGCTGTCCCTTGTGCTCCTGGGTTTGGCAGCTGCCTGTTGGAGACAGGGGAACAAAACTCAGAGGGTGTGTAGGGTTTGTACACTCCTGGAACAATCCCCTGCATCAGGCAGGGAGCTCCAGAGCCAGCGGTGTGAGGAGCACAACCCCTGCCCCCTGCCCCCTGCCCCCTGCCCAGGGGCACAGCTGGGCTCCAGGGCAGAGCTGGGCTCAGGGAATGCACCCCTGCAGCTCTCAGGCCTGCAGTCCAGGCAGGCACTGCAGCACGTGTTGCCTGCCTTTGTGCTGCTGCTTTTCAGCACTGCCAGTGCAGGTGGTCTCCCAGGCTGGGGCCTGAGAACCAGTGCAGCAGGATGTGCCCAGGGAAAAGAGAGAAGTTGTTGAAAGTGAAAACTGAAATGTTTAAAAATGTAATTTAATTGCTTGCAGTGTTTAGAGGTTGGCAGTCTGGGAGTGATTTTTGGACACCAAAAGTGGTGTGTTAGTAATGGCCAAATAATAACTAAAATCTGCACCAGAATGGTGCAGATTAACTTGTTTAGTTTTTGAATAGGGTGCAAAGGCACATGAACTTTTCTTTCGAATCTCTGTTTTGCTGTGCCAGCAGGACATGGTGGGTCTGAAGCCCCGAGCGGGCTCAAGGCAGGGGAGCTGCTGGCTGCTCCCAGGCTGCAGCAGGCCAGGATGAGCTGACACACGAAACCCTGAAATGGGGGAGCTCCTCCTAAAAACAGCACAGAGGAAATGCAAGGGTCTGATGGGAAGAAAAGCTAAAGGTAACCTGTAACTTCACTATTGTTCACCTTATTTACAGGCTGGATGTCCCTTTTTGTGTGTTGATGATTAGAGAGCTCTCAGATTTCATAAGAGCCCAAACAATGTTATTACAACAATTACTGTGTTGCTTCATTCTAAAACGTCTTCACTGCCATATTTAGCAATGTGAACTGCAAGGTTATGTTAAAGCAGATTCATCACCTGGGCAATGCACAGGACTGGCTGTTTCTGTTTTTTAAGCAGAAAAGTGTCAGCAAGATCAGAGCTTGCAGCAGGGGGAGGATTCTGCAGTGTTACAGCTGTGGAAGGTGGAGGTGCTTTTGTCAGGGGAAGAGCCTTGGAAGAGTTGACATTTCCCCTTTCCTGATGTGGATCCCTCCATCACTGTGTGATGCCTGTCAATAACAGGGAAGGGAAGAGGAAAGTATCTAATTAAGAACTGACTTTAAAAGCTCCATTTTTTCCCCTCTGTCCTCCAGTTCTTCCCCGTGGGCTGATAGGGGGCCTGTGGTCCCAGGCCTTGGCTGGCTGATCCTGTCCGTAGGCTCAGGTCTGTCCTGGTGCCTTCAGTCCTCCCTGTGCCCTGCTGGCTCTGATGTGCCCATGTGGGTCAGACCTGGCTGCTTGACTCGTCTGCCCAGCTCCTGTTCAGGATGCAAATCCCTGGTTTGCATCTGGAATCACCTGAAGCACTGCTGTGTGTTGGGAGGGCTCTCTGAGCACTCAGAGCTGTGGGAGCCTGGATGGGGGGATGTGTGTGGCTGTGTCAGGATGTCTCTGAGGAGCAGTTTCTCTCTGAGCACTCAGGAATTACCGTGCTGCCCCTCTGGGGAGAGGCAGTCCAAAGACCGGAGGGTGCAGGTGTGACCTGTAGAGATGTTTAGGACAAGTGTCAGTACTTTCTGTGTGCAGCTGGCCCACGGGAGCCTGGGACCAGGGTCACTGCTGCAGATGGGTTCAAAGCTTCATCCCCTTTTCAGTTTCTAAGTTGTCTGGACTGAGCAGAAGCCATGCAAGGGGGTCCCTGTCTGTGGGAAGGGATTGCCCTGCTGCTGCTGTCTGTGCTGTGATGGGCTGGAGTGACCCAGCACGGTGGGATGGTGCTGGTGTCTGCTGTCCTGCAGGGTCAGGTCACCACCAGGGCTTTGCTCAGCACTGCCAGCACCTTCTAGGTGGGCTGGGAGACAAATCAGGTTTGGAGAAATGCTGACTGCTGTGTGGAATACGCTGGTGAGCTTTGGTGAATTCCATGAATGGCTTGGCTGCACTGCAGGAATGTGGGGAGCTCCGTGGCAGGGTGCTGTGCTCCCTGCCTGTGCTCTGGGCACCCTGCCAGGGCAGGTCTGCTCTCCAAACACGGCTCTGTTTGACCACGTGCAAAACAAAATACTGACTGGGGTATTTCCTTGGCCCTTAAAAAACAGACACCTAAACTTCGTGGCATTTTAACTGTTGTGATTTTTGCTCCATCTGGAGGCAGTGACCTAGAGCCTTGTAGAAAAAATGTGCAAAATCCCAAGTGCTAAAATTCGGGGACTTTTTTTGCCTAAGTGGACCAAGCAGGGGTTCTGTCCTTGCAATCACCTTCACTTCTTTGCTACAGAGTTTGGTAGCTTTGGCTGCCTTTTACCTGCCTAAGAAGCAACAGCTGAAAAACAGATGAGTAAGACTCCTGAGAAACCTTTGGCACACCCTTTATTTAAGGACCAACTCATCCCATTTTGTGGTTACACCCACCCTACTCAGAGGCTCTCAGCACTGAGCTGCATGAGCTGCCAGTGTGTGTGCACAGCATTGGATGAGCCTTGATCACGAGCAGAAATTAGAAAATAAAGAAATTTCTGTTCTTCAAAGTCTTCTGAGTTTCTCACTGCCACGCTGCTCTGTAAATCCAGAGCTGGATGCAGTCAGTGCTGGGACTCCTTGGGACCTCTGTGATTCAGAAGGAAGAGGGAGGACTGAGATGGAGGGTTTTGTCCTGAATTTCTCCCCACTCTGTGAGAGATTTGGGAGCACAGACTTCAGTGGGCACCTGCTTTGTGGAAGGTCACAGCTGGCTTAGAGACCCTTTCCCCCCAGCATTGGGGTCCCTTCAGGCCCCTCTGTTGACTGTCAGCAGGTTGAGAGGAAGGTTTCCAGCCTCCTGTATGGTCCTCAGAGCAGTTACTAAAGTGCTGACTATTTCAGCAGCTAAGAATTTATTATGTTTAGTTTTCCTAAAGGAGCAAAGTTAATCCTATTAACAGTGTATGTGTGTGGGGAGAACTTTAAATGCAACAGCATTTAATCTAAGAGGTAGGAAATGGCTGAGATAACACACAGGGAAATCCAGAAGCAACTGAAAGCTCATTGGAGATCAGTTTCCAGGTAGGAAGGGTGTCAGCAGTGGAGGGTATGCCTGGTGAAGAAGATGCAGTGGTAGAAGCTGCTAAATAAGACACACATCTCTCTATGTGGCAGAGGCTGGAAACCCCAGGGGCAGATGTAATTAATGCACAGCAACCGAAAAGAGCTTGGAAAAAATCAAGCTGTATGGAGCAGCCTGCTGGATTGGATTAGGCTGCTGTAAACAATGAATTTCTAAAAATAGCAGTTAGTGGTGATCAAAGTGTCTGGCACGTGTGAGAGAGCATAAAGGTGGCAGGAGAGCTGGAGAAGAAGGGATGGCTGGGGATAAGGGACTCTGCTGTCTTGAAATAGTGACATAAATTCCAGAATTTTGGATTAGAAAGTGGTTTCTGTCCAGGCACAGTCCCTGTGGGAGAGCCAGGGGAAGCTCTGTGAGTGGTCTGGTGAGCTGGGTGAGAGGGGTTCTCTGGATGGGGAGGCTCAGGCAGTGCCCCCTGCCCCCTCCTCTTTGCCTGCTGTGGGACTGGGAGGGTGAAGGTGCCACCAAGGGGGCACCTCTAGGTGCTCCTCCCTGGTGAGGGTGGGTGGGGCTCAGCACCCCATGGCTCTGGGGCCCCCTTGGAGGGGGAGGCAGCCCTGGGTGCTCTGCTGGGCAGAGCAGGAGCATGTCCTGGGGAGACTGGGCTGTTGCCCCCACTGTCCTCCACTAGAGTCCTGCTGGGAGCAGAGAGGAAGGATGGTGAAACTGTGGCTGCTAGGAAAGCAATTACATGTGTGAGAGAGGCCAGGAGGGATGGGAAGGGACCGTGTCCTTCCCTCTGCTCCTCCTCCTCCCTGCTCTCGGTGTGCAGGCAAGCTGACAGAGCAGGAGTTACTGACATACACAGTCAGCAGCTCCCACAGGAAGCTGGATTGCCCTCGGAGCAGCTGGAGTCTGGAAGCTGCTCGGGTGTAGCAAGTGAATTGTTTTAGTTAAAAGCAGATAGGGTTAACCTGGGGATTGCCTGAGGCAGTTTGAGCAAGAGCCTTTTGCCCATTAAGGCTATGCAGTGAGTGTACATAGAAAATCCATTTTGCTGCATTTATTGAGTGTTAATATTACTTGGCAAACACCCTTTTGTGTTCTTAGCAGAAGTAAACCAAACCATTTTTCAGCTTCGCTATGAACACGCAGAGTAGAGCGTGCAGCTGCAGAATCAGGACTCAGTAGGAGACACTCGTGTGTCCAGCTCAGTTTTTGGGCTTGTCTGGACTGTTCTCTGAAGAGCCTTTACCCTCCTGAACAGCACCTTCTCCACAAAGGGCTTGCACAGGAACAGGTAGATCAGGGGGTCCATGCAGACGTTGGTGGCCGCCAGCCACAGCGTGCTCTCCTTGGCCACAAAGAGCTGGTTCTGCAGCTGGCAGTCCATGTGGGCACTGGTTTGGCTCAGGGTGTAGGGGACCCTGCTGAAGTGGAAGGGGGCAAAGCACAGGAAGAACACGGTAAAAATGATGAATACTTTCCCCTTGATCCGCTTTTCGCTTCCATTGCCTTTCTTCTGTGTTTTTACATAAGACTCGTATACCTTTTTGGCAATAATGATGTAAAATAGCAGCATGAGGATGAGGACGGTCCAGAAGATGAGCTGACAGATGTAGTTGACGGCTTCGTGCCACCTGAGTCCGAGGTGACCCTTCAGGGAGGCACACTTCCTCACCGACTGCGGCGTCGCTGGCTTGTTGGACAAGATCATGTTGGGCAGAGAGAGAAGAAGGAAGAAGAGCCAGACCAGAGCTGCCAGGATCTTTGCTGAGGTCAGATTCTGCACCCAGAACTTCCCAAAAGGTCTCACGATCTTCAGGAATCTGTCGAGAGCGATGAGCCCCAGCAGCACGATGCTGGTGTACATGGTCTCGTAGAACACCACGGCCGAGAAGCGGCACACAAAGGCTCTGAGCTGCCACGGGCCCCGGCCAGAGTCTGTCAGGATCTTCAGAGGAAGCATCAGGGTCATTATGAAATCAGAAACTAAGATGTTTTTCAAGTAGACAATGAAAGTTGATGTGCTTGGAATGTGGAGGAAAGCCCAGCAAGCCAGGCTGTTCAGCATGAGCCCCAGGAGGAAGACGAGCGTGTAGAGCGCCGGGAAGAGCAGTTGGGTGATGGTGGTGTCTCGGGGGCACTGCACAGAGGAGGGTGCTGCACTGGTGTTACCAGCAGTGCTGGTGTTTGCAGAGTCTCCCATCGCTGGAAACTGGGGGAAAAGGAGGGAGAGAACACAAAACACGACCTTCTGCAGGTAGTATTGCATGTTCCTCACAGTGACAGCAAGTTTGCATGAATAAACACAAACCTGAGCATGTGTTAAACAGACCAATTTCTCTTCTGGTCCATAGAAAATCTAGATCTTTGTCAAAATTTAAATTGTTTATAAGCTAACATCCACTGAAGAGTTAACAGGGTTCATACTTATTTTGGAGTATGGGTTACCCTAGGGTAATGTCATAGCTGGATGTAAGAGCAGAATGCCTGGAGCACTGTTGGTCTTTCCGTGGAAATGTATTTTAGCACTGAATAGAAATGTTAGATATGTGGCTCAAAAGCCAGCCACCCATGGGTAAGTGACTTCTGGTAATTCTTTCCAAGCACCCACTGCTTCCCTTTCCCAGCACAGCTTTAGATGGCATTTCCAGGATCAGATGCACAGGGGGCTCCCAGCCCCGAGCACCAGCTGCCCGAGCACCCCATCGCAGCCCCAAACACTCCCACCCTGCAAGGACCTGGACAAACCTGCAGCAGCTGTTGCAGGAGCTCTGTGGCTGTCCCCGTCTCATCTGCTGTTCCTCTGCCAGCAGAAGCCTCGAGCAAAGTGTTGAGAGTGGGGAAATGTGTAGAAAGATGAGACCTTTTTCTGTTGGTGTGTGGTTTCCTTCCTCATTTTCACGTGTCATCTGAGTTAGTCATGTTTGCTATTTCTTTGTCTCTTCCCTTTGCTCTGTGTGAGAAAGCAAACCATCTTCCCCTAAACTAGGAAAGGAAGCCTGACCCTGTCCTCAAGGCAGACACATTTCTGGGGTTGTGTCTGCATGGGACAGACCTGCCACACCTGGACTGGTGGGATGAACAAACACCGAGGGTTTCCTGACAGCATTCCAGGATAACCCTCCAGTGCAGCTCCTCGCTGCTGTTTGTGTGTGAATTCCACGTTCTGGGTGGCATCAGTCCTTGCCAATGAGTCTGACTGATTACAGGAGTCTGCTCAGAGCCACCCTGCAGTGGGTGCCCAGCTCCAGACCGTGAGCACTGATGTGCCCAGGGACTGCCCCTCTCCCTGCCCCTCTGCCACTGGCGCAGGGACCTGAGCTTGCTTGGGGTCTCCACAGGGGATTCCTGGATGGTTTTGGCCCAGGTAGCCAGGGGATGCACTGTGCTGCTTGCAGCCACTTTCTGGTCCTGGCACGAGCTACTGCTGCATGGGAGCTGTGGGGTGATGGTGTGTTTTTGGGTATAATGCTGGAATTGGTGCATTTCTCTGTGAACAGCTGTTTGTGTGGGTTTGTGGCTTCCTGCTGATGTGACAGCTGTGGCTCAGGGCTCACTGCCACGTGGGCAGTGGCTCCTGCTCAGGCATTGCCTGGGGCAGGTGACGATTGCTCCCCGAGGTGCTCGGGCTGCAGCTGAGGCAGGGTGCACCAATACCTGGGACATTTTGGTTTAGTGTGGGTGCTGGGGTCGGTTTTAAACAGGTGCTGAGAGCAAACAGCCTTGGGGTGGCTGGGATTGAGGCACCCCCAGCACTGCCAGCACTGTGATGTGTCCCTGGCTGCCCGAGCTGCCTCTTGTTCCCCCCTGGTGACCACGGCAGGGTGTCACAGTCCATTGTGCTCCAGGGCTGATGCAGTGACTGCCACCTTTCCCCAGGCTGAGCTGCTGCTGCTGCTCCCAGGGGTCCGAGGCAGCAGGTCCCAGGGACCCCTGCACAGCCCTGGGGGGACAGTGGGTCTGTCTGTCTGGACAGCTCTCCTGATCTGGGAAAGCAGCTCCTGGGTAATTGCCACTCTCTCTCCATGTGTAGGTGCAAAAAATGTGTGGAATGGGTACTGGGTGGGAATGGGGCATTTGGCATCTCTCCCTGGGCACTAATGGGAACTGACCTGGCCTGTGGGCTGGGGGGCTGGACACTGTTCCCAGGGAAATCCTGGTGCTCTGTGGTGGTCCCCAGCTGCTGATTGTGTCAGCTGGAGCAGGGCCCCAAACAGTTTGTGGCAGGCTGGATTCATCCTAGAGGGGTCCCAGAGATGCACAGAGCCCAAGGCTGAGTGTGGCAGTGAGTGAGCAGCAAGGGAGCTGCCTTTTAACTCCTCAGGAAATTGGGTTTGGGTGTAGGAGTCCCTGGCAGGGAGGGACATGTCCCAGGAAGGGTGCACAGGCCATGGCAGGATGAGCTCCTGTGTGATGGGGACACTCAACTGGAGCTGTTTGCAGTGCTGATAAATGAACCACAATTTATTCCCATAGCCCACAATCTATTCCATGTGCAAGGGCTGTGATACCTCAAAATGTCATGTACTTGAAAATACTTCCCTGGTTTTTTCAGGTTTTCCAAGTGCAAAAAGGGAAGTGGTTGAGCATTTTGTATAGTCAAAAAACTGCCCTTAATCATCAGTAAAGAGGTTACCATGAGCCTGTCTTTCCCCAAGATCTCAGTATGACATAAATCGAGTGTTTGTATGTTTTCTAATAGAATGTTCTCTGTGAAAACATAGAGTTTTGTTTATTTATGTAGTACAGGGAAGGTTTTGGGGATTGAATTCACATCAAGATAAGCCTGATTATGAAATAATTTCTTCTGACATACAACTATTAATTATTGGTCAATGGATTAGGAACTGCAAGCATAGAATGAGATAAGCAAAATGTTATTCTGTTACCAAAAATCTGCACAAATGGGTCCTCTACATCTGGCCTAGGCTTTGGTTTGCCTGGCCGTTGCATACGAAGTAACAACTCCCTGTATTGAAAAATCACATCTACTGTGGATTTGCTCTGCATTTCCCACATCCTGTGTTGTTGTGGACTTTGGCCCAAGTTGAGCTATTTCTGCAAAACCTTTACAAGTTCATGATACCATCTGTAGCATTTCATGATTCTGTTTTAAGCTTTTCCTCACAGTTCCACCTTTGAGTTCAGACTTCTCCCCAGCAGCTCTGAGGCTGGGCTCGGGGGAGCTCCTGTTTTGGCAGGGGTGGAGGTTGGGGGCCGGGGACTCCTCTTGTTTTTTAAGCTTTCTGTTTTTGCAGGCAGTGGTTCCAGGGTGCTCGTGCTTCATCTGCAGGACTATTTCTCAGGAAGTGGGTGAAGTTCTGTGCACTCTTCATGGATCTGTGCTCCTGCCACCCTCAAGTCGTGTGTGGCCAGGCAGGGTTGTGTGGAGCCCTGAGGGCTAGAGCGGCGTCTCCTCAGTGTCATCGCCCTCATTCTGCTCCTTTGTGTGTGCCCCGAGCCCCAGCACTGCCCTGTGCTTGCACAGCATGTCCAGCAGGGATTTCCTGAATGATTTGCAAAGGAAAAAGTATATGAAGGGGTCCAGGCAGGCGTTGAGGGACGTCAGCCACAGCGTGGTCTCCTTCAGGTAGAACAGGGTGTTCTGGGCAGAGCAGTCAAACACATCTCTCGTCTGGCTCAGGGTGTAGGGGATCCTGGTAAAGTGGAATGGCACAAAACAAATAAAGAACACGGCAATTATTATGAAAACCTTGAGATTGACAGTCTTTTTGGATGCCTTCCCTGTGCATCGTGTCCTTTTGTAGGATTTGTACAGTTCCTTGCTGATGAGGATGTAACATACCACTATGACTGCTAAATTAACCCAGAAGATGAGCTGACAAATGTAGTTTACAATTTCGTGCCAGACTAAGCCAAACTCTGATTTGAGGAGAGCACACTTCCTTACGCTCTTGGGTGTTTTCTTCTTATTATTTAAAATCATGTTGGGTAAGGAGAGCGCGACCATTGACACCCAGATTGCCGTGGACAGGACCTTGGCAGCTAAAAGGCTCCGTGGAGTTGCTGTCCTGAAAGGTGAGGTGGCTTTCTGGTAGCGATCCACAGTTATCAGACCAAGGAACAGGATGCTGATGTACATGGTGAAGTAAAACACAACCTGGGTGACCTGGCACACAAACCCTCGCAGGACCCAGGATACCAGTTTTGCATCGCTGAGGATTTTAAATGGAAAAGTCAGGATCATGAGGAAGTCAGAAATTACAGTGTTTTTGAGGAAGATGATGAAATTGGATTTACTGGATACTTTAAAGAAGACCCACATTGCCAGGCCATTCATAGTGATCCCCACCAGGAACAGAAATGTGTAGAGTAAAGGGAAGATGACTTGGCTGACCCTGCTGTCACTGGTGCAGTTGCTGTCATTCCTGGAGGAGCTGAATGGGGTTGTGGCTTTCATTTGCATTGTGGTAGTCCCTCTCCCTGGAGAAACAAACAGAAAAAAAAAATAAGAAATTGAGAGTTTTATCTGTTATGAGGCTCCAGCCTTTTCAGTCAGCTTTGAATTGTTGTGTTGTGAACAAATGCACTCAGCTGGGGGGTCCCAGGTGGGCCAGGGCAGCTCTCAGGTGTGCAGTGGTGCAGGAGTTTATGTGACTGTGTCTGTCTGGGCTGTGCCTGTGTGAAACAGGCACTCAGGGGGCTGATGTGCTCTCAGCTGATGCCCAGATCCCTGACAAAGCTTTCCTTTCCTTCCTAGAAGGTAGGAAAGGTTGGGTTTTGCTTTGAGGAATGAAGCAGGTTCATGTGCCAGGTCCGATCCAATGGGAACAGGTCCTGGCAGAGCAGGGACAGCCCCAGGAGCCCCGGGCTGAGGGCAGGGTACCAGCAGGAGTGGCTGTTCCTGGCACAGGCTGCTCTCACTGGGGGCTCCTTGGCTGCTCTTCACCATGGGCAGGGGCAGCACTGCTCCTCTGGAATCCCTGGCAGCAGGCACAGGCAGAGGGGCAGCTCAGCATCCCAGCCTGCTCACACCCTCCTCTGCTGGGAGCTGCTTTCTTGGCCAGTGACAGCTGCAGATTCCAGATGATGCACTACAAGCTTCTGCTTCTGTTTTCTGTAGAAAAGAGAGAGAAATGAAATTTTAAGAAATAATTAGCAGTTTGCTTGCTGCCATTGTCTGACTCCCAGAGGCACTATTTGTAAAGGGAGCAGGGATTTGTCAGATTGTGCAACTTTTCTGAGCACAGAGCTGTGTTCCTGTCTGCCCCTTTTGGCCCTGTGAGTCCTTAGTGTTATTTCAGTACACAGACTTGTTTCTAAAAACTTCTAAAGCGCCCCAAAGAAGCAGTGATTTGTTACTTTAGGGAAGGTTATTATTGAAGGAAGTATTTCTTCCATATGTGACTTGCAGAGCAGGGCTTCGAGTTTTTAAGCTAGGTACAGTATGTCAACATTATATGATATATACATGTAATTGAAAGACTAAATATAAACAGTTACAATGAAATCAGCCACACACATTTCAATTTCTCTGGGATGCACAAGACAGGACTTTCTTTAGGAGTTGCATCTTTTTTTCAATGGGTTTGTATGTAGTGTCACAGTTTCTAACCATCTGTCCTCCATTTACTGATCTGCTGCAGAACATTGATCCAGGGGACAGTTTGGAGATGGCATTTTCCCTTCTGTGTCTTTACCCCCTCAGCAGTGATTCCCTTGGGCACTGTTTCCTCCCTGGTGGCAGCCACAGGAGACGTTTTTGGGTCAGAGTTGGTTGCTTCCCCTCAGGTTTCTGCAGGTGATGACAGGGACAGGCCAAGAGGCTTCCCTTGCATCTGCTCTTCCCAGGATGGATCCTTGAGCCGTGTGTGTGACCAGCACTGGATTCTCCTGTGGGTGGGTCAGGAGCCTGATGAAGGCTTCAGCTGAAGATTACCAGAGACACCTCAGAGCCCTGGACGAGAGGGCCACAGAAATGGGTGGGAGATGCTCTAACACTGCTGGAGCAGAGCTCACAGGAGCTGGAGCTCAGCTCGTTGTCTGGAGCCCTGCACATCAGCCCAACACTGGGATTTCTCCTCTTGGCAGGCACTGGGAGAGGGGCTGAGCAGAGCCCTGCTGGGACGACCCCATCACCACAAATCCCAGTTTTCCTCTGTAGCAACTGGCTGCAAACACTTGTGCTGGGGTGGAGCCTGGAATGTGTGATCCATGTCCCTTGCCCTCCTGGTGGCACCGAGGGACTGCTTGCAGCTCTTCTGGAGGGTCCCCTCTTTGCACTGGGATAACCCTCAGTAGGTTTGACAGTGGTTCATGCTCTGCTGTATCTGTCCCAATTATAATGGAAAATTGGGGCAAGTAGGGTTTGTCTGGTCATGAGTAAACTTACTAAGGTTTTTATTGTCTTTTAAATCACTAACAATGGAAACCTGCAAGGGCTCCATTAAATATAAAATTACTGAGGTAGCCTTTTATATCTGTTCAGTTGAGGATGAAGGACAGAAGGCCAGGAAGACCAAACCAGAGGCATTTCTGACCTTGGGAACTGTGTTCATTCTGCAGCTGTTGTCCTGTTTTGATCAACATCAGGTGACATCTCAGGTCGTGTGGCAAATGGTGACCCTGCTGTCCCTGAGGAGCCCTCTGTCCCCTCTGACTGCTGATGTTCCTGCCCCCAGGTCTCCAGCAATGTCCTCGAGCGGGTCACCAGCTCTGCCTCAGGAGCACGGGGCCATCTGCTCACCACATCCAGCTCATCCTCGACTCCGTGGAGCCAGCACTGGACATCAGTGGACTTACAGACCTTGCAGCAGAGGTGAGCAGAGCTCATTTTGGGCAGTTTTGTCAGGACAAAGCTGCAGTACATTTTTTATGAAGGCAGAAAATCCCCAAGATCTGGACTGTGAATTCCCCCAGTTTGATGCCATGGGCTTGTATCTCAGTTTCCTGTCCTCTGAAACAGAATGCCAGGCACTTCCCCATTCCATTGTACTGTGACAGTGGTGGAGAATCAATACATGCATTTTATTTTAAATCTTTCAAAATTAATAAAAATCTAGATTATTTTAACATAAAGGGGTTTAGGATGAGGTTTTCTGTTTTGGACTGAACCATTGTAATATTCAGTAACACATCTGGTTGCCTGAAATACCATGAATTTCTGAGGAGTAGCTCTGAGGGGTGATTTTTCTACTTTAACCATTTATTTAGCTTCCTCTTCCCCTTTTTCTGAATGAATAGTGAAACCTTTTTGTTTGCCACACAGTTTATCCTTAAGGTTTTTGGTCTGGTTTTTTTTTTCTCCTGTTTTAGGCACTTAACTGGGCGTTGCTTTCAGTCTGTTCTTTGTGTGTGTTCCCAGCTGCTGAGCGAGCTGAGCGTGGTGGAGGCCGAGCTGCAGCTGGAGGTGCCCATGGCTGGGAGCTGCCCCAGGCTGTGTCTGTATCTGCACCTGCACGGACCCCACACCTGCCTCACCCTCAGCTCCCAGCACAGATCCACGTCCTCCAGGCTCCGGGGTGGCACCTTCGCCTTTCCAGAGTGCTCTTGGTCCCTCTTCAGCAGCAAAAGCCTTGAGGCTCGGGTAGCAGGTGCAGCAGGGCTGCTGGGGGCTGTAGGTGAGCTCAGGGCAGTGGAGGATGTGTCACCTGCACAGCCTGTGCCCCGCTGCCGGGGCTGCTGGGCCCCCCCCTTTGCAGCTTGGCCAGGGAGGGCTTGTGCCCCACTCTGCCCTGGTGACACCAAACTGTCACCCTGGTGAGGGCCAGTCCCGTTCCCCAGCTGACAGAGGTTTATGTGACCTGGGACAGGTTTCTGTCATCTGGGACACGTTTCTCAGGTGCTTTGGGATGGACTCGGGATGGTTCTGTTCGCAGGCTGTGGGGGTGGTGAAGCTCGCTGTGAGTCCTCGGAGTGCTCCTCTTCAGGGAGGCATTTTGGCTCACCTGTGTGACCTTTACGTGTCCTGCAGCCACCCGAGGAGCAAGGCTGGAGACCTGTCCAAGTGGGTGCTGAAGGAGTTCCTGCCTCCCCTCTCACAGGCTGGTGTGGGCTGCTGGGGCTTCCCTTTGCTTCGCATCCCGCGGAAATCGCCGTGGCCTTTGCAGCCTTCGCTGCGCGGGCGCCGCTGCTCTGCCCGCGCCGGGGCAGCGCGGGGGGAGCTCGGGCGGGGCGGGCGGTCCCGGGGGATGTGCGGTCCCCGAGGGATGTGCGGTCCCTGGGGGATGTGCGGTCCCGGAGGATGTTCAGTCCCTGGAGGATGTGCTGTCCCGGGGGATGTGCGGTCCCTGGAGGATATTCGGTCTCCTGAGGGTGTTCGGTCCCGGGGGATGTGCGGTCCCGGAGGATGTTCAGTCCCTGGAGGATGTGCTGTCCCGGGGGATGTGCGGTCCCTGGAGGATATTCGGTCTCCTGAGGGTGTTCGGTCCCGGGGGATGTGCGGTCCCGGAGGATGTTCAGTCCCTGGAGGATGTGCTGTCCCGGGGGATGTGCGGTACCTGCGGGATGGTCGGTCCCCGGAGGATGTTCAGTCCCTGGAGGATATTCGGTCTCTTGAGGATGTTGGGTGCCGGGGCTGCGGGGAGCAGGGGCTGAGCCCGCTCCGGTCGGTGTCGGCTCAGGGGCTGAGCTCTGCCCGCAGCTCGGGACCCTCCGGTGCCGCCGTGCCCGCGCTGCGGGCCCCCCTCACCGCTGCCCTGGGGCTGGGGGTGCTGGGTCTGAGCTGGGTGGAAAACCTGCAAACCCTCAGCTGCCGCTGCTCTGTGCTCTGTGGAGGTTTCCTTTGATGCGGGGAGAAGCACAAACGCGTTTGAGTTTGAGAAGTTTTATGCTTGAATGT
This sequence comes from Cisticola juncidis, assembly GCA_013400215.1. Taxonomy (NCBI): domain Eukaryota; kingdom Metazoa; phylum Chordata; class Aves; order Passeriformes; family Cisticolidae; genus Cisticola; species Cisticola juncidis. The sequence goes on along the minus strand of VXBR01008448.1, from coordinate 146,144 downwards.
TCAGTTTCTTGATTTTTGAATTGAAAAAGAATTAGGTTCCCATGTGCCGTATTTTTTGCCTTTTCTTTGTAAAGGAGGAGTGGAAACCTTTCAGATGCAATTCCACATCCTGTGGTACTCACAAACTGTCCCAGTTGCTGTTTCCCCTCCTGGTTTGTGTCCCTTGTTTGGGTCTGCAGAGTTCAGGTTTCATTTCATAGAGAGCAGGAAAGTATTTCTCAGTATTAATATTTTAATAGGTTTACAGACACCTGGCAGCAGTAGCATTTAATCAGAAACACTAGGAAAAAGAAACAGGAAATATAGAAGAACTACACAAGTATCTGAGCTCTGTATTAATCTCTTCTGCTTACAATCTAAAGTTCAGTAACACAATAAAAATAACACGTTTTTAAAATTTTAATCTACAATAACAAGTCAAAACAGTGTCTAGTAATAACACAAGGTATTAAATAATTTAAGAAATGATACACAGAACTTGCTTGGAAGCACCATTTTTTTCTTATCAAGTGGAGTTAAAAATTCCTGAAGTGTTAATAAAATTTATGTATACATTTTGAAACCTCTATACTTAAGGTAGTAACGCTACATTCACGTTGCTCTCCTTGCTACATTCGAAACACCCAACCCCACTGCAGTTCACAGTAACATTTGCAGCTCCTCCCAGCCTGCTGTAAGCCCAGCAGTTTCTCTCAGTCAGTTTGAAGCAATATTAAATTACAATTCACAAATGCTCACAGTTAGAGGCTCAGTGGGCTGGTTGCTCTGCTCTCCTCTGCAGCGTCTTCTCAGTGTGTGTCAGGGAGGGAGGGGAGTGTTTGGTTTCATGTGTCTGGAACAGTTACTTATCTTCACTAAGCTTCCTCTTTCTAAATAATTCTTTCACTTTAAAAAAAAAAAATCTGTCTCCTGACCACTCCTTCAGCATTGCTTCTGGTGCAAGGGCTGTCTCAGAGGAACACTCCATGGATTTCTGTTTTGCTGCTGCACTGGCTGTCAGAGCAGGGGGTTAACATCAGACACTGTTCTTCATGTAATTAATTACCCTGCTAATGACCTTGTCCTCCTGCCCTGGGGTATCAGGACTGGCAGTGACAGGGTGTCCCAGGGCTGCAGGACATCTTAGATGTTAACTGCAGTCCACAGATTCTTTTCAGTAGTGAGGAAGTCTTCCCAGTTGGGCTAATTAGTGAAATTTGTCCCTGTGATATAAAATCCCATGCTGGAGACAAACTCTCCCTGGAATATTTTGGGTGTGAAATTTGCATTCCTCACTAATGCCTATTTTTCTCCCTGAAGAAAATCACTTCACATATTGATGTTCCTGGCCTGGGACAGTTCTTGCCCTGTTGTCTAATCATTAATGTCAAAATATGAGCTTAAAGTATTTTTCAGTTACTTAATTCCAGGCCCTATCTGTTTAGTCACCTTATTATCACATGTAGCTTTGAATTTGGATAAATGTTCTCATTTCTCCTTAAGGAATTCCCTCTGCCCCGCTGCAGCTCACCGGGTCACAACACCTGGAGGGGGTGGCAGTGTTGGGAAGAGAGCTTAGGAGCCCTGTAGGGATGCCTGGAGTCCCAGAAGGATGTTGGGGGACAGGATGTTACCCAGCTGCTCACAGTTTCAGTCCTAGAAATGTCCAAGAAGTGATTGAAATTCAAGACTTTGCAGGAAAACTTGAACAATCTAGGTGTATCAGCCTTATTATCTGGTAGATGTTGCTTATCCAAAATGAGTCTGAAAATGTGTATGAAGGGCTAACCCAGCCAGGGTTTTGTCATGCCAGCAGCTTTCCTGCAAGGTGCACTTGTAGGCAGCTGTTTCTGGTCCTCAGTAGTTCCAGGGCGAAGCAGATAATCTACAGAAGCACTCAGCCCTTGAGCTCCAGCTTTGTGTGGGACCCAGAGTTCACTCTGGATGTCCTGGGGAGCCCTCAGGTCCCAGCAGTTCCTGTGGGTGCCAGGGCTGCTGCTGCAGCGCCTGCTGAGCTGTGCAGGGGCACCAGGGCTGGGCCAGGTGAGCCCACCTGGGGCTTCAGGGGCTCTGCACTCATTGCCTTTCCCCTCTTTGTCAGGGGTCTTTTTTTCTGCAATTGTTTTCATCCCTGTTGCTGAAATTGCCCTGAGCACAGCACCCTGAGCTGCTTTTGTTCAATCAGTCTGGGTAGTTTGGCAGGAGGGAGGAGGGAGCAGCAGGCACTCGCTGTCAGTCAGGATCAGTTTGGTATCAGCAGTTGTGCTGCTTCAGACTGGACAGCTCAGACAATCTTTGCTTGTTTGAAGCCTGGAAATGAGGGAAGGTTCTGCATTAGGTCATTGCCTCCTATTATGATGGGTCTTTCATTTATTAAATGTGTAATTTATAGATTATGGATTTTGTCTACATAGATTTTTGAATAATCTGGTTTTTAAAAGTATTAAGAGGTTTTATTGGGGGAATTGGTTTAAACTGACAGAGAGTAGGTTTGCATTGGATATGAGGTTTACATTCTTCCCTGTGAGGGTGGCAGGCCCTGACACAGGGTGCCCAGAGCAGCTGTGGCTGTCCCTGGATCCCTGGCAGTGTCCAAGGCTGGGCTGGACAGAGCTTGGATCAGCCTGGGACAGTGGGAAGTGTCCTGCCCATGGCAGGGGTGGAATGGGATGGACTTTAAAGTTCCTTCCAGCCCAACCCGGTCTGTGATTCTCTGGAGTGAGGGGCATCCTTGTCAGGCAGAGCTGGGAGGAAGCAGCTTTGTAAGAGCACAAAAGGGAACATCCAAATGCAGCCAAACGAGTTTCACTCTGGAACAGGGAGAAAATAACTTGCACTGGGGTGAGTCAACTCTGCTGCTTCTTTAGCTGTTACATAACCCTGAATCATGCCCCAGATCCCACATTACACCGTATGGCATCTCTGAAGGAAAAGTCTTTAATGGCAGTGGATTTTGTGGCTTGTCTCCCTCCTGATGGCAGCGCTGGCTGGGCAGAGGGAAGGGCAGAGGGAAGGGCCCTGCAGTGACCTCTCAGAGCAGCACTGGGCTCAGAGGGGTCTCCCACACCTCTGTCCCTGATGCTGCAGCAGAGCTTTTCCCAGGGGCTCGTTGTTCACCACGGGGTATCTGTGGGGTATTGAACAGTGCCCTGATCCCACTGGACACAAACACCCACCTGAGTAAGGCCCACCTGCCCTGCAGTGTGGATGTCAGCTCAGTATCTTCTGAACACCTGTGGGATCTGTTTACCCCAGGTCTCCTTAGAGAGGTCCTTGGGCTCCCATTCTATACGAAATGTGGAGCACAAATGGGAATTAAACTGAAGCTCATCTCTAGCTCCAAATGTAGGGGAATTTTAATTTCTTAATCATTATTGTTTTTCCTTCAGTAAAATATTCTTCCATGATGACTGAAATGTGTTTGTACTTTCTTGTGGTTATGCTAGACATTCTACTTAATTAAGTCCATGCTGGAATTTTAGAGCAAGTCTGGCAGCTCTTGTTCTAATCAGAGCCTTTAGGGAAAACTTCCTTGGGACCTACTGCAGACCACTGGCATGGATTAGAAGCTGTAGCTGCCTTATCTCCCCCAAATGCCATCCCTGGTCAGACAAAGCAGTCTTGGAACAAGCTGCAGTGCTCCTGGGCCAGCCTTCAGGTGTGTGGGCAGTTCCTGCCCCTCAGGCCCCCTGAGCTGGGGGATCTCAGCAGCAGCTGGAGCAGCTGGGCTGGGGCTGCCCTCCTGGTCTGCAGTGCCTGTGCCAGGACTGATTGACTAAAACAGACACAGACACAGAGGCAGACGTGCCACTTCAGGGGAAAAAGCGCAGACAAAACAAGGAAGGGACTGAGGATGGGAAGTATCAAAATAACTTTACTAATGAAGTGCTGTGTTTGCTTCTCCTGAAGCTGTCCCTGCTGAGCCAGCAGCCCTTCCTGTCACTGCTGCTCACTTGCCTTAAGGGGCAGGATAAGCAAAGGGAAGGGCTCCTCACATCCCTGCAGAATCAAGTTACTCAGGTAAGACAAGCACAGCACCATGGGCACCCTTTGTCAGTGGGTGTGTCAGCAGTTTTATGTGTATATGATGGTGTAAACCCAGGAAAATTACAGTGCTGTGCCAAAAGGAGCAGTCCCAGGAGGGCAAAATGGGGAGGTCTTGTTTCCTTTTTTGAGTATGAATACCTCTTTGCTCCTAAATTTGTTACAGAGAAATGAGCTAGAGTCTGATTTTGGTGTTTTCTGGGAAAAACAATAAAGATGTTAGTCCCAAGACCATGTTTTCCAAGTCCCTTGCTTGATCCTGGGAAGTTTTTTTAAGTTTAAACCTGTCCTTCTTTAGGAAAAACTGTCACCCTCTCCAGTTGGCACAGATGAAGAATTTTGCATATTGTAAAAATCAACGCCTTTATTCTCCCTCTTCCTCACCTGAGCATTTTCCTGAGCTGGACACTAATTCCTCCTGGCTGTGCTGGCAGCCTGTGCTGCCTCTGGGGCCTCTGCCATGGCTCACAGCTCTGCACCAATGGCAGGCACTGCTCCCCAGGATAACCCTGGCAGGCTGTGCCCCCCAGGATAACCCTGGCAGGCTGTGCCCCCCAGGATAACCCTGGTAGGCACTGCTCCCCAGGATAACCCTGGCAGGCTGTGCCCCCCAGGATAACCCTGGCAGGCACTGCTCCCCAGGATAACCCTGGCAGGCTGTGCCCCCCAGGATAACCCTGGCAGGCACTGCCCCCCAGGATAACCCTGGCAGGCACTGTTCCCAGGATAACCCTGGCAGGCTGTGCCCCCCAGGATAACCCTGGCAGGCTGTGCCCCCCAGGATAACCCTGGCAGGCACTGTTCCCCAGGATAACCCTGGCAGGCACTGTTCCCAGGATAACCCTGGCAGGCTGTGCCCCCCAGGATAACCCTGGCAGGCACTGCCCCCCAGGATAACCCTGGCAGGCACTGTTCCCAGGATAACCCTGGCAGGCTGTGCCCCCCAGGATAACCCTGGCAGGCTGTGCCCCCCAGGATAACCCTGGCAGGCACTGCTCCCCAGGATAACCCTGGCAGGCTGTGCCCCCCAGGATAACCCTGGCAGGCACTGCCCCCCAGGATAACCCTGGCAGGCACTGTTCCCAGGATAACCCTGGCAGGCTGTGCCCCCCAGGATAACCCTGGCAGGCTGTGCCCCCCAGGATAACCCTGGCAGGCACTGCTCCCCAGGATAACCCTGGCAGGCACTGTTCCCAGGATAACCCTGGCAGGCTGTGCCCCCCAGGATAACCCTGGCAGGCACTGCCCCCCAGGATAACCCTGGCAGGCAATGTTCCCAGGATAACCCTGGCAGGCACTGTTCCCAGGATAACCCTGGCAGGCATTGCCCCCCAGGATAACCTTTGTCTTCACTCCCAGGGAATTGTTCACCACCCTGCTGGATGTGCTGGGGGCCTTCATCAACGGGACGCTCACCTGGGACCCTCAAACACCTCCCAAGGAGGGCCTGAGGAGAACAAAAGGGGTCGCCTGAATTTAGTGAAGAAATGAAAAGTAAGTGTTGTGTATGTCATTTTCAGCATTTCCTTTGAATTGCTTTCTATGCTCATCTTTTAATCCTGTCATTCCTAGTGTCTGGGAACACCTCTTGGAAAAAGAGGAGAGATGAAACATTCCTAGTGATATCCAGGGGAAATAGAAGAAAATAAAAACACAGGAATCTGACTATGGGAAGAGATTTCTAGGATTTTCTTCATATTTGATTAAAATTTGGAACCCTGCAAGACAGTTAGTTTTATTCATTTTTGGGATACTAAACTTGTATTATGTACTTTCTATGTCACATTTAAAGAAGAGATGAAAAGAAAACTTGCCTTCTTCAAACAAAGAGAAAAACCCAAAAATCTTGCAAAGCCACTTGCTTAAATTTAGTAAAAGTACAAGGAAATGATTCATGCAGAAAGTGGATGTTTTCTAATAGTGAAAGCAGTGTGGTGGTGAGTCCTGTGCCCGTGTCTGGCTCATGGGGGTGTTTGCTGCCCAGGAGCTGGGGGGACAAGTGCTGCCAGAGCATCGGCAGGGCCTGGCAGCTGCTGCCACTGCCCAGGACATGGTCACCTGTGGGACAGGGTCACCTGTGGGACAGGGTCACCTTTGGGCAGGGTCACCTGTGGGACAGGGTCACCTGTGGGACAGGGTCACCCGTGGGACAGGGTCACCTGTGGGACAGGGTCACCTGTGGGACAGGGTCACCGGTGGGACAGGGTCACCTGTGGGACAGGGTCACCTTTGGGCAGGGTCACCTGTGGGACAGGGTCACCTGTGGGACACGGTCACCTGTGGGACAGGGTCACCTGTGGGACAGGATCACCCGTGGGACAGGGTCACCTGTGGGACAGGGTCACCCGTGGGACAGGGTCACCTGTGGGACAGGGTCACCCGTGGGACAGGGTCACCTGTGGGACACGGTCACCTGTGGGACAGGGTCACCTGTGGGACAGGGTCACCCGTGGGACAGGGTCACCTGTGGGACAGGGTCACCTGTGGGACAGGGTCACCTGCTCTGTCTGTGTGGAGGTGCTGAACTTTGTGGGTGGATAAGGCAGTGTCAGAGCTGGTGGGGTTCAGAGGGAGTGAAGGGAGAGAGGGACCATTAAAGGAGCAAAGGCCCTTGGGGTGATTTCCCCTGTGATTCACACCCACAGCCATGGTGGCTAAGCTGCCATCTGCCAGATGTGATAAATCCACAGGCTCACATCTTTCCAGCATTTCTGATATGTGCTTTATTTTGTGTAGGATTGTCTTGTTCTGGTTAGTGAATCATAGTTTTACAGCAATTAACCGGCCCCAGAGGGCAGCAGCACTTTGTGATGATTTGGGAAACATTGCTGTGACTTCTCCAAGCAGAAGTTTAAAAGTTTGGTTCCAGTTATCAATGTTAAATATTTATTTCTGAAACTCCAAATACAATTAATCTGTATTACAACTGTGTAAAGTCTTCAGAATATACCAGAGAGTGGCTAAAAAGTTCAAGCAAATTCTGCTTTTGAAAGCAAATGTATAAGATTACCTTTGAAGTGTGACAGAGAGATACATGGTTTTGATCAAATTGCAGAGAGTGCATGACCTGTTGCCATCTCATAAAACTGGCCTGACATATTCAGATGTTCATGTCATGCTTTTGATCTCACATGCAACTTTTGTTCAGCAGTAGTAGCGAGATGCTTTATGTGACGTGGAACATACAGCAGCCCACAAGCTTTGAGCTTTTTCATTCTCATTTACAAGTGCTAGTCTTCAAAGTTACTTTGCCCATTTCAATTTTCAGGACAGAAATCAGGTTTAAGCTAGACTGTGCCTCTGCAGAGATGGATTTATCATCACTGTGTGGAGCTGATGGATCAGCAGTGCTCTGTACCACTGATGCTCTGGGGAAGGCAGAGGATGCATTTTTGTTTTGGTGGTTTTCAGGTGGCTCCAGGACGGACCCAACAGGCTCCTTTGTCCCAAGCAACACCAAGCAAGCCCTGTCCAGCCTGCTGCAGTGGCTGTGGCAGGGCAGCAAGAGCAGTGGGTGCTGCAGGTGAAGCCCCTGGAGCCTCAGCAGCATCTGCAGGGTGCATCTACCTCTGGTGAGAATTACACTGTGCTTTGGGGCTGAACTTGCAGCTTTTGAGTTCAAAAGCATTAATCTTGTATAATTTTCATCATTTTTAAAGATTTTTTAAATAGTTTTTCTATCTTGAACAGACTGATGGGAGAGTGTCACTGCAATGGCACTGCCTGGTGCAGACCCCTCTGCCAGCACTGCACAGCAAAAGGTACTGTGGGTTGGGTTCATGTTCCCAAAAACCAAAACCCCCATGTCCCAGTTAGTACCCTTGTCTAACCTCAGCAGTTACAACAGCCTGGTACCAGGAGATTACACAACGTGTTTTAAGTGAAGGATTTGGTTTCAGAAAGGGAAAAGATGCTGAAGTCTTGTAAAACACAGAAACTGCCTTCACTAAGCACCAGGTTTTGCTGAGCAAAGCTCGGGCGGTTTCTGTAGCACCCATGGAGTTATTAGGGTACAGGATTACTCCAGTTTTATTCAGCATGTCAGGTTTCCAGAGAATCACTTAATTAAAAGCATTAGAAGCACGTGCATTTTCACTGGGTCTAATGAGAAAAAAAAATTGGGAGTTTAGAAGGGAGATCTGTAGGGCTGTGAGAGCAGGGATGGATGGTGGGCGCTGAGTTTGGGGTGCTGATCCCGTTGTGCTCAGTGCCCCAGCAGCAGTGGGGCCTCCCTGGGGCCTTCCCCTCTGCAGGCTGAACACCCCGGTGGGACATTGCAGGGAAGGAAGGGAGCAGCAGTTCTGAGAGCTCTCAGTGTGCTCCCTGTGTCCCTGGTGTGCAGGACCCACACTGCCCTCCCCACCTGCCAGCCCCTGCGCCAGGGCACTGCGGGGTTTGTTCCTGTTGTGTTTTGGGCACTGTGGGGTTTGTTCCTCTTGTGTTTTGGGCACTATGAGGTTTGTTCCCTGCTCCCCAACAGTGCTGAGCAGAGCTTCCCCTCTTGTTCCAAACTGAGCTGTTCTGTCATCTCACAGCTCTGCAGAAAAGACCATGGCAACCACAGCTGTGCTATTAAAAATACTTCACTACTTGTTACATCGTTGAATATTTATTTTAAAAACATACTAAATATTAAAACACATGAAGAAGGTAATCTGCATCCCAACAAACCTGCTCTCCAGTTCCCAGGTGTCCTTGCCCTCTCTGATCTGTGCTTGTGACAGTCACACAAGGTGGGCAGTACTGAACTGGTGCACAACTGTGTCTGTACAAGAGCTCTCTGGGCACATCTCCAAAAAGTTACCGTGTTTGATAGTCAATGTTTGCTATTACTTTGCAGAGCAGAAGTGCCTTAATTTTGCTTTCATTAGAAGTCCCTTGAACATGGAGAGAACCAATGCTAGCGAATACTGCTAGAGCTGATTTCCCCTTCCTCTCTCCTTTTGCCCAGCCACTGCGGACCGAATGCTGTGGATGTGTTCAGGCACTCAGCTTGTGGCTGCCTTGGATCGAAGCCATCGCAGGTGTGACCCAGCCCAGCTGCAGCCTGTGTTCCCCGCCGTTCCCGCTGCCCCTGGCTCAGAGGACGTGCACGTAGGTGACTGCGGTGTCGCTGCCGAGGGCGTTCCTGGCCGTGCACTTGTACGTGCCAGAGCCGGAGGGGTTCTGCAGGAGCAGAGTCCCCGTGGGGTGGAGCAGCTCCCCCCCAGAGCCCCGGCCCTGGTGAGCTGTGGAGAGGATGGAGCGGTCGGGTAATTCCCAGGAGATTTCTGGTTTGGGGATCCCCAGCACGACGCAGTGGAGCTGGACGGCTGCCCCTGGCATGGTGTGGATGGCCGGGGGGGGTCTGCCCACGATGCGCGGGGCGTAGGCTGTGACTGTCACGGGGGTGGTGAGGGAGGCGTCCCCGGCGTCGTTGTGGGCCCTGCACAGGTAATTCCCCGCGTCCTGGCCCGCGGCCGCCCGGATGAGCAGGGTGCCATTCTCCAGCAGCAGGAACCTCCCGCTGGCCTGTGGCCGCTCCAGCACGTGGCCCCCCGGCAGCATCCATGCCACACGGGGCCTGGGGCTGCCCTCGGCCAGGCAGTGCAGCCACAAGGGCTCCCCGCTGACGGCCCTCACCAGCCCCGCGGGGCGGGTGAGGATGCTGGGCCTCTGGGCCAGCTCCAGGACCACCAGCTTCTCTATGTAGCCCACCTGGTTCCGGGCGGCGCAGCGGTAGCGCCCGGCGTGGTGTCTCTCGGGAGTGTAGATGGTCAGGGTCCCGTTGCTTCCCGTGAAAAACTGGGGTGTCCTGATGCTGCTGGGAAACCAAGTGCCATTGGGCAGCATCCAGCTTATATCCGGGGGAGGGTTTCCATCCACAGAACAGTTCAGTGTGATCGTTTTCCCAGGTTTTGCTATTATTTTTTCGTTGAATGGGTTTTTGAACATTGGTCTCCGTAGCATTTCTGTGACTTCCAGCTGCACCACCAGCACAGACTCTCCCCCTTTGTTACGTGCCACGCAGATAAAATCCGCAGTGTCCGAGGGCCTGATGTTCCGAATCTCCAGTGTCCCGTTCTTGTGCACCACAATCCTGCTCCCATAATACGGGGCTGTTAGGAAAATGTTGTCAGGCATGATCCACATAATCTGAGGGGGAGGTGTCCCCTCTGCCCGGCAGTCGATGTGTTTCTTCGAGTGCCTCACTGCCGTCACCTTCATGACAGTTTTGCTCCTGTCTAACCCATTGATGGTGGGGGGCCTGGCAGCCACATCCAGCCTGTAGAGTTTGGTGTCGTCCCCGCCGGGGTTCCGGGCCACGCACAGGTACTCCCCGGCATCCGGCAGCCCAGCGTGACTGATGGAGAGCGAGCCATTGGCGTGCAGCCAGTGCCGGTCTGTGGAGGAGGAGAGCACCTCCCTGGAAGGCAGCACCCAGAATATCTGAGCCCTGGGCTCTCCAGCAGCCTCACAGTCCAGCAGGGCTGTGTCTCCAGCTGTCACGGTAACGTGTGTCTTGTAATTGTGCTTTATTTGAGGGGCTGCCACAATGACCGTGACGTGGATCTTCATCTCATCCCTCCCCAGGGAGTTTTGGGCATAGCAGGTGTAATCCCCACCTTCAGCCACCCCAGCCTTGTTGAGGTACAGCGTGCCGTTGTTGAAGAGGATGAGCCTCCGAGCCCTGTGCCCGCTGTCGTCCGCCAGCATCGCGTTGTTCACCACTGTCCCGTCCGGCAGGCCCCAGGATATTTCTGGTGTGGGCGACCCTGAGGCCTTGCAGTCCACTCTGAAATCCTTCCCATACGGCACCAGTTTCTTGAACTGCTGCTTGTGGTCAATCTTGGCTGGCTTCATTGTGATGCTGACTTTCATCAGTATCAGATCATCCCCAATTCTGTTCCTCGCCACGCACAGGTAATCACCTGCATCCTTTTCTGTAACTGCCTCAACAGCCAAGGATCCATTGGGGTAGACATGGATCCGACTTCCCATTCTGTTGTGGAGAGAGAGAGGAAAAGGTTTTAGTTCTGTAATAGGCTCTTATGTGAGCACCAGAAGAGACAGTTATTGAAGCTCCAAAGAGGTGGAGGATAAAAAGGTTATACCTGTGCCACTGGTCCACAACAGCCTTGGAGGGCAGCCTCCACATTATCCTGGGCTTGGGCTCCCCACTTGCCGTGCAGTTCAGGAGCAGCCTCTCCCCGAAATTCAGCCGAGTCAGCTCTCGAGAGGCGACGGCTATTTTGGGCAGCGTGTCTCTGTGCTGCACCTCGAGAGTGACCACCCTCCTGTCCGAGCCCGTGGAGCTGGTGGCGATGCACTCGTAGCTGCCGCTGTCGGAGGGGGCGATGCCGCCCAGGTGCAGGGAGCCATTGGCGAACAGGAACAGCCCCGGGCGCACCCGCTGCAGCGGCTTCACGGCCGTGCCGTCGGGGAGCACCCAGTGCACGCTGGGCTCGGGCTGCCCCCGCACCGTGCAGGGCAGGGTCAGGCTCTCCCCCGCCGTCCCGGCCACGCTTTGTCTCTTCTCCTCCAGGACGGCGGGAGGGGCCGCCACGACCCGCAGCGCCACGGCCAGCGTGTCGGTGCCCGCGGGGCTCTCGGCGAGGCACGTGTAGAGGCCGCTGTCGTGCTCGGAGACCGCCCGGATCAGCAGCGTGCCGTCCGCCTCCACGCGG
>VXBR01008448.1:98973-124835 GCA_013400215.1 Cisticola juncidis | reverse complement strand
CGTTTGCTGTCCGGGGGAGATCGTGCATGACCCCTCCCAAACAGGCCGGTGACACCTTCAGTTCGGTGTTGGAGGGACAAGTTTCCTCTCGCTGTAGATGCCGTCGGTTACTGCCTCAGGTCCTTCTTTTCGGCTCAGAAGTGTCGGTAACAGCCACAAGCTCGACTGACAGCACCTTCCTGCTGAAAGTGTCATTCTAGGGCAAACCTCCTGCTGGAGGAGTTCGACTGGAGATGGAAAGGCAATACAAAACTTTAAAAATGAGACAAAGCCTCAAATACATTTTTAAAGGTTCTAAAATTGTTCAGATGGGTTCAAAATCAAATGTGAGCTGTGGGAGTTCAGGAGGGTTGGCAGGACGGGGTGTTCTGTGTCAGCCAGACAGAGCTTTACCTGTGGAATTCACTGCCTGGTGCCTGCTGTCATCTCGGGGGTTGCCTCAGGGTAACAGGGGTGGTCTCACCTTGGCTCAGCACGGGAGCTGGGCAGGAAACACTGACCCACTCGTGTGACTGGCACTTTGGGTCTCAGAAAAAGGAACAACTGAGCCTCAACTGTGCCCTGAACTGAATCCTGAGGAGGCATTTTGAGGTGCTACCCTGAGACCAGGGGAAACCTTGACAGCTCACTCTGAATTCTGTTCCCCTGAGTGCTAGAGAGGGTGAGAAGGATGTTGTTGGGTGTGTTTTCTCCATCTTAATTACTGTCTCAAAATCAAAGCATCAATTTATTTTCTTTCAGTTCAAATTTTTTCTTCTGGGATGACCGAGGTCAAGGCTGCTGGAGCGACACATTCCAACACTATGCTTCTGTGAGTTTAAACATGAGGTAAAATACATTTTTTAAATTATTTGTACCAGTCTCCATAATTAGTAGACATGGTAGACAAGGAACTGGAGTAACTTCTGAGAACATTTTCCAAACTCACGTATCTGAAAATCTGCATTAAAATAAAAACAAATATTTTAAATGTACATGGACCTTGTCAATATTTTAAGAATAGGGTTTTCATCTCAGGATAAGCTGCCTGTTGTCATTAAGCTGCAGCTCTCACTTCTGAGAGGCAGAGCATTAAATTACAAGAGATACAAAGTTCTCCCTCCGGAAGGTGGCTGAGGAACATGTGGAATATTTTATTACAGCGTGGCTGGGATTTCCCGGGGCGGCCTTAGGAGAACACAATGGTGCAAACCCGTGCTGAGCTCACTGCTTTGCTGGCAATTCTGGCCCATGTCTGATTTCAAGACATTAGTTTAGCTGGAATTCATTACTAGGGAGAATGAAGGGAGCTTTTTGTTAAGTGAAACTATATTTTGGCAAGAAAGAGTGACTGAGTGTGAGCACAGGAGTGCTGGGAAGAGGAGAGCTGAGTGAAGGAAGTGTTTGTGTACTGGACCTGCATAGCAAACTGTACCAAAACAGATCAAAACTGGAGCACAATTTCAGCTCATTTCTCAGCAGTTCAGTTCCTAACGTACCTTTCTGTGGAATGACCTGGCTTTGTGCAAGTCAGGAGGGAAGGCAGAGCTGCTCCACAGCTCGTCCATGGGGGTTTTGTGCTGCTGGGGGTTCATGCAGGTCACTGGGGACAGATCAGCCTTGGGCAGGTCACCGTGGGCAGGTCACCGTGGGCAGGTTGGCAGGAGAGCTGCACAGGAGTGCACAAACTCCTGAGGTGGCACAAGGCCACAGCCCGGCTGCCCTTGGGTGGGGGTGTCAGGGTGACACTTTCTCGTGCCCTGAAGCTCAGCACTGGGATCTTTATCCAGCAAACCCTGGGCTCTGTCATACACCCTGGGCTCGCCCACAGCTCTGGAACCCCGGCCCAGGAGTTGGGCACAGCCAGACCTCCCCAGCACACCCACCCACCCAGCCCTGCCAGAGCCCTCACAGGGGATCCAGCTTTGCTTTGCTGTTTCTCTGTTTCCTCTTGGAATGAGTGTTTTCTTTTTGTCCTTCCTCAGCATGAAACAGTCAGTGGAAAAAGACTCAAGCTTCAGGGAATGGAGTCATAGAAAGCAAATGATGTATGGGAGGAATGATTCTTTTCTTCTTTAGAGATGGAAATAGCCTCACTTTTCAGGCAGGGACTCTGCATCTCTAGTGGGTAGCCTGTTTTAGTGATGCCAGCCTGCAGTCTGGTATCAGTGGTGGTGCTGGTACCCCTGGGACAGCAGCAGAGCCCAGCACAGGGAAGGTGGATACAGTTCATGCCCATCAGGGGTTGTTGGGTGAGGCTCTGGATCTTCAGGTCATCTTCAGCTTCCTCCAAGAAAGTTGTGATGGGGGCGATCCACAGACGTGGGATCTTGACAGAAACAGTGGATAACCTCTTTATTTACAGGAGTCAATAAAAACTATGTTAAGGAAGCAGAACACAGCTTTGGAGAGCACCACCCTGATGTGTTCCATGCATCAGTGTCAGCAAAGGGGGATTTTTATGCAATTCCAATCTTAATTAGGTACCTGAATTATGTATCTGGGTTTTGTCTGATGATGTTTGGGTTTTAATTTATTCTTCCATTGCAGACATTGCCTGGTCCCTCCCTCACCCCACTGTTCCCTTGTGACACAGCCCCGGCTGTTTCCCAGGCCAGCACTGCAGGTGCCTCTGTTCCTGCAACACAGCATTCCCACTCTGCCTGCTTATCCCCCCTCATGCTCTCTCTTCTCTCTACATTGTGCCAATTCTCCTTAAAGGCCCTTTGCAAAATGTTTTCATGTTGTTCTTCTCCTTCGCAGCTTCTTGCTGGCCAAATTCTTTCCATGCCTCGGTGGGTTGCTGGATGCCTTGAAAAGGATGACATGACCCTCCAAGCGCCTTGTTGGGAATTTTCAAAATAACACACTTAGGTACAACTCTCCTGCGGCTCCAGGCCACGGTCAGACATTTCATTTCCATTGTGCTGAGCTGGACACGCTCCCAGCAGAGCAGCAGCCGGCTCTGGGAGCACGGCTGGCGTTCGGAGCTGGTGCGTTTGTGCAAATGTTGATTTTGGGACAGCCCCTGCTGTCTGTGTGGGCAGCGAGGGGCTGAGCACAGGGCAGCGAATGCTGCGCTCCAGGGAACGAGCAGCACATCAGAGGAATGGGCCTTGTACAGGGGACTGGGTCATGGCTGCCCTCCTGTCCCCTCCTGTCCCCAGCAGTGCCCTGCAGCTCTGTGCTCCAGAGTCCCTCTGTGCCCCCTCGGCTGGGTGGGTTAGAGGCAATCCACCCTCTCCTGGGTGGGTTAGAGGCAACCCATCCTCTCCTGGGTGGGTTAGAGGGAGTCCATCCTCTCCTGGGTGGGTTCGAGGGAGTCCATCCTCTCCTGGGTGGGTTAGAGGGAGTCCATCCTCTCCTGGGTGGCGTGGGCTGCTGTTGGTGTCCACACCAGGTGTGAAGGGACAGGGACCCCCCCAGGGGCTGCTGCTTTTGACCTCCATCCACACAGATGACCTGGGGCCCTGTAAATCCTCCTCAGGGTGGGCAAGAGCTCCTGCTGGGGGCATCCCATCCCAGCAGGACCAGAGCCTGCTGAGCTGAGAAGGGTCTGTGTTTCCCTGTCTGGGAAGCTGTGACACCCTTCTCTTTCCCATGGCAGTTTGAGAGGTGGGCGTGAAGGGAGGGGTTGTCTGTCACTGCTGCTCAGAGGAAAAGCCCAATTCACACTGGTGCTGAGGAGGATCTGCTCTCCTCATTACGGGGCAGGTCCTCAGCAGGCTCATTCCCCTTTGATCAGGGGACGCTCCATCGGTGGCTCCTGTGCTCCCACAGAGATCTTTAATCTCCTGTCAGGCACTCCCAGGCAGAGACAGGCACCTGCAGAGCCACTGCAGGCACTCCTGCTAAAGCACTTCTGCAGCTGCAGGCTGCATCTTCTCAACTCTCATCTTAAACCTTAGTGCAGGGGTTGTTTCATGGTTTGAATTGCAAAAGCAGCACTGAAACTGATCTTGGGGGTCTCTGTCTTGTTCTCTGGAGTTATTTTGTGAGGATGATTAATCAGGCACATTCCTGTTTCCTGATGGGCACTGTACATCATGGATTTACATCCGTAGGGTAAGGATCTGACAGATCTACAGCCCCCATAACCTATAGGTCTGATGCAGCAGTGAAAGGAAAATGTTCTGCAGTTCACTAACAAGAACCTGAACACCTCTCAGCCAGCTGAAATCAAACCAAAAGCTGATCTTTGCTGCACAATTTTTGCTTGTCCTGGAATAACAATTTGTCATCTGCTGAAGATGGCCCTGTACACTGGCCTTTAATTCAGGTTTTTAATTGTTGAAAAAACAAACAGAAACCCCCAACAATAAAACCAACCAACCCTCATCCTCACCTAAAGAAGCCAACAGATACCTCTGGGTGAGGGAGATGAGGAATGCCTGGTTATTCCCAAGTTACAGGTTGGAGTGTGTTTCTGAATTATATTTTATGTCCCAGTGACAATTAAATAAACCATTTCAAAGCAGAGCCCAGGTGTCAGCTGCAGCCTTTCCCCTGCCCACCTGACTGGTGCTGCTCTCAGTTTGTCAGCACTTCTGACCAGCCAGGGAGCTGCATTGTTTTCAGGTGCCAGCAGGTGAGGTGCAGGTGCCAGGCACAAAACCCCCTGGGACTATTTAAGGCAGGCACAGGCCAGACCCTGTCTGGCTGGGGCAATGTTCTCTGCTGTGACCTGGTCCCTGTTTTGAGACTTGGGACAGAAATCCAGCAATAGCAGGGTGTGAGAGGCCTCATGAATGTAGGAATTACTACGGGAGTCTTTAAAATCAAGGTCAAAAATGCGAGTTCTTCTGGGCTGAACTGTGGGGAGAAGGGGAGCAGAGATGCCTGTTCTGCAGGTAAGGAAGCCTGGGTGCTCCCCTGGGGTCTGTGCTGGCAACACAGGGAGTGAGGGTGCTTTTTATCCAGTAAATGGACTTTACTTGCTGAGCTTGCCATGATGGGTCATAGAGAATTGGGCTGCCCTCTCCTGTGTGAGTTTAACTTGCATTAGAAGGCTTTCCTGCTAAAACTATGCCAGCAAAAAGTAAATGTGTGGGTTCTGGGGCTGTGTGTGCTGTGAAGCAATGCTGGGTTGGTGGAGAGCTGGCACTGATGAGCTGATGAAAGCACAGGGGATGGTCACTTGCTGAGCCATTTCAAAACTTTGGCTCTAAGTGATGGAATAATTTGTCTCTGGATTAGCATGTGAAGAATTGTTTGGGAGGAGAAGGTGTGTGAATGTGTGATATGGATTAAAAGGTAAAAAGTGGGGAGTTCAAACTTGTAGTTTTCTCCTTTTTCTCCATTTGTATGTTCATCAGAGAAAGTCTCCACCACTTTCAAGTAGTTGTGAATATCTAATTAAAATTCCTTTAAAAATGGTAATTCCCCTAATTGAAACACTGAGGTCATAGCTGGGTAATGACCTCCCACTGTGTCTTCTGCTACTTTTGTCTTAACAATATTTTCCTATGGCTTCTCTAGAGGCTCCCAGGGACTGCTGTGTGGCTGTTGGCTCTCCAAAGCTCTGGTAGTGGCTGTGTCCTATGGCAAATTAAATGCTCGTGAAATGCTCTGCTTTGGGCCGTGGATGCGGGGTGGTTCAACATATAAACCACACTAAAGCTGTGGTGGCACTTATTAGACTTAATAAGTTTATTTGTGTTATGGTTTACAGTGAATCACCACAGGCAAAATCAAGATCTAGTCAAAAAACCACTGCACAAACATCTCCAGATGAGGTTTCTGAAGTCTGTGTTGGCTAATGATGCTCCAGCACTGGGCAATATTGGGCAGTTTCTTTCTCTGTGTTCTGCAGACTCCTTGTCCAGGTTGTGTTTAACCTCAGCCTTGTGTGAAGAAGTATCTGAGCTGTTACACAAATGCATTTTTAAAAAGGCTGATTTTCAGTGTAATGCTAACACTGCCTGCAGCCTGGGAAGGAGCTCACTGTGGCAGGTGGCACAGGTGACACAGGTCGCAAGTGACACAGGTGATTTGAAGGCCCCGTGTCCCAAGAGGAGTGACCTGGGTGACACGAGGGGGATGAGCAGGAGCAGCCCTGCTGCACTGGAATGGCCCCTGTGGCACTCCCAGTAAACCCAGTAAAGGGGCTGCCTATAGCCTGGGCTGCTGCCTTGCTGATCACAAGGAAAGGGGTAATTCTGAATTCATTACATCACTGGAGGTGTTTCTAGAGCATTTTGAGCTTTACCTCGGTGTGGCAGCTCTAAGCTCTGGATGCACTGGGAATGGCCTGGATCCAGGTCCCCTGGCCCAGAGGTTCCCACAAACTTGTTTCTATCAGTGAGGTGAATTCCCCTCCAATTCCAGGAACCCAGAGTCCAATCTCACACACCAAAGAAGTTTACAGATTCTTTTTAAACAGCATTTCCTTTCCTGGGAGTGCCTTTGGTGCTTGCCTTGTAGTGCCAGGTGTGCTGGGCTGGCAGCTCTGACCCTGCCCTGGCTCTGGCCCCGGGTGCTCACTGGGATGAGGGGCAGGGGGAAATGAGGAGATGCCATCCCCCTGCAGCCCTGCGGGCACACCCTGCTGCCCTGGGCCCGCTGGGGCTGGGGGAACAAAAGCTTTCTGTGAGGGGCACTGTAGAGCAGGAGGGGGCTGCTGAGGGCAGAGGTTTCTCCCTGGCCCTGGGGGACTGATCTCGTGTCCCTTTGTTTTGGAAAGTGTTCCAGACTGCTGTGTGTTGGTTTGTGCCGGAGCTGCCGGCTGGATCGAATGTCCTTTCCATTACTGAATGTAATAAACTCTCCAGGGATGAACTCTGCAAACTATTCCAAAACACCATTTTCTTCCATGAAAGCCTCCTATGGAATATCCAGCTGCTGTGCTGAGAGTCAGGAAATCTGATGCTTTTGTACGTATCAAAATGCAATAACCCCCATTTCTCCACCCCTCATCTCACTCCTGTTGCTGTTGGCACAACTCCTCATGCAAATCCCACCACAGGAAGGGGCAGGGTGCTGCTGCCAGGCTGGGGTCTGTGCCCTCCCTGCAGCCCTGCCTGGCATTTCCAGGGCAGGAGAGGCTGCAGGGTCCCCTGGGACACCTGGGCAAGCAGGGATCCTCTGTGAGGAGTCAGCTCTGGGATCTGCATCCAGCCCAGCAGGATCTGCTTTTATTTATCCTCTGAGGGATGTGGGGTAGAGAGCACTTGGAAGCAACTCGACAGCCACTAAAACAAATGTTCTTTTCTGTTTATTCCTTGGCTTGCATCTGGAAATTAAATGTGCTGAATTAGGAATCTCCAACTTCGACTGTCTTACTGAGTCTTTAATCGAATACCGGTCAAACCCAAAAGCATGACTGACTTCTGTTGCTGCACTAGGGAAAATCACTGATTTTAGGGAGGCTCTGGGTGTAGCACATTGCTGCTGTAGGCACAATACATCACTGCTGTACAAAAACCTTTACTTTTGTCAGGACATGGCAATGACTCTGGTTTTGAATGGCTGAATCTAGAAACAGGAAATAATCACATCAGTAAAGACTTTAATGCTGGTCTTGGGTAAAACTACAGGAGCTGTGAATGCAGACTGAGAGATTTCTGTTTAAAGCTGGTAAGTCTTTGCTGAAAACTGGTAAATTTTCCACAACAATCAGCTCAATGCCTCATTTTTTTACATAAAGAAAGTTGTTGAATCAAGCTGAAAGGAATGTGTCCTTAATTCTTTCAGCAGTTCTTGAGCCACACGTTCAGCAGTTCTGTTCACAATGTTGTTCTTATTCCTACAACATTTGCCTCAATTTTCCTGTTTCCCAGCATTTTTTGATATGAAGAGGAGATGCCTGTTCTCCTCCACGCTGTCTCAGGGCTGGAGGAGCTCTCCAGTCTCCAGAAATGATTCCCAGGGAAGCTCAGCCCTGCCAGGTGCTGTGCCCCGGGCTGGTGCTGAGCTTTGAGCAGAACCCTTGGCCAGAGGTTGGTCAAGACCGAAGCCCAGGGGGTTTGTCCTGCTGATTTGTCCCTGCCAGCAGGGACCAGTGCAATTAAGCAGTTTCAAACCTCTGCCAGCACGTTAATGCAGCCTTGTTTATGTGCAAAGCACTTGGAAAACGGCTCTAAACACTGGATTTATCTGCAGCAATGCTGTAGATGATGACAGAAGGTTTTCATCCAAGTTTGCAGACGTTGTGCACGTTTTCTCTTTGTTTCCTAGCAGGGGCTGGGGCTCTGGTTACCTGCTGGAGGGGTGGGTGGGTGGCTCCAGAGCCCCTTCCTGCCCCCTGCCCTGCTCTGTGCCTTTGCCCCTCGTGCTGTGCCCCTGGAGCAGCCCGGGGCAGACGGAAGGGTTTGGTGGCTGCAGCCTCCAGGAGATCCTGATCCTCTCCTTTTCCAGCAGGGGCCCCTCAGGGCAGCTGGCAGGGGAGGCTCCCCACTCCCTGTCCATGGAGGAAGAACCCAAAGCTGTGCCTGGGAAAAGTTCTTGGTTTTCCAGCATTTGAGAGAAATGTAGTCTTTCCTTTTCTAGAAAAGGACTTTCAGAATCCCTTTTTGACTGTAAGAATGAAAAAGGACAGCTTGGCTTCTTTCCTTTTCCAAAAGACTCAGCTCATTTCTGAGTCCTTCCTGGAAAAACATTTTGTGGTGTTGAAATTAGCCAAGACCAGAGTGGCTGCCTGGGAGTACTTAGCTGTAAATTCACATGCTCTTGGCCCCTGGTTTGTTTTATCTTCTGTTTAGCAGAAAGCCTTTGGCTTTGTTCTGGTTTTTCTGACAATGTGAGGTCCAAAGTGTCTTCCTGAGAAGGATGTTACAGCCCTGAGGTTAACATGGTGTGTGTTGGGCAAAACTGGCAGTGTCTGTGCCCTACTGATCACGTGATGGCACGATCCAGAAGTGACAACAACATTTTATTCCAGTTTAGTCCTTGTGTCAGTCCCAGAGCAGTGCCAGGTGTCTGTGAGATTCCCACTGTGACCTGCAACTCCTGGAGGGGGGGATCAGGGGCAAGGGGAGGATCTGCTGCAGACCCCAGCCCTTGGGAGGTTCATCCTGCTGGCTCAGACAGCCCTGGGGTGCCAGGGGGTCCCTGCTGCCCTCAGCTGCTTTCCTGTGTGTGCTGGGGGCTGGATGGGGCTGCACATCCCCCCAGTGCCCAGCCAGGAACATCACTGGGCTCCTGCTGCTTCCCAGGCAGTGGGAAACGCTCTCAGGGAGGGGAGAGGAGCCCTGCAGGGTGCAGGTGAGGCTGCCAGGCTGTGCCAGGCTCCGAGCTCAGCTGCCTCCAGGCAGGGTCCAAGGGGCTGCTCTGACCCAGGAGCCCTCGGCTCCCCCCATCCATCTCGGAGGTTAAAAGAACAGGAAACATCTGGCAGAGGCCACGTAGCTCAAGCCTTTTAAGTGCAGATGCTTTGGAGAGTTGTGTACAAATAAGGAGCTTGAGTTTTCTTTGTTGTTGAAACATCTGACACTTCCCCTGCGCTGAGCCTCTGCTCTACCTGGCATTCTTTGTGGATGGTCTCCTGCTGGCTTTTCCCTTTTCCCTGCTAATACTGGTTTAAGTATAAACCAAGCTAAGAGTGCCACAGGGCTTACTCTGCCCCTGCTGGGGCAAGTTTTCCCTTGTGACTACGTGTAGAAAATACCTGGTTGGTTGTGTATGAGCTGGATTTAATTTCTAGGTCGTGGTGAGCAGTGAAGAGGGGCCAAATTCTGATCCAGTGATGACATGGGTAAACTCCCACTGATTTCCAAAGACTGAATTGGCTGTAGAGGGCTGGCTTTTGCAAATCCAAGTGCCTCTGACAAACACATTTGGCTCACTTTCTGCCAGCACTCCATTATTTTTCCCCAGTTCAGATGTTTATGTGAGTGCCTGCTGGCTCGAGAGGCTGAATGTGTCTGGATGTATTTGAGGGTACAAATGAAACTAAACATGTCTAGCAAATGCCATCAGCACTACTCAGCTGGAGGAGCCTTGAGAGCTGCTGTGCCCCTGTCTCACAGCTCTGCTCCTCTGGTTTCTCCTGGCTGAGGAGGGAGGACTCGGGTTTCTTGTAAGGGCTCCCAGGCCCTGAAATGGCAGCCAGGTTGTCACAGTGGCACTGGAATTTATGCTGGGCACAAATGCTCAGAGAAAAAGCCCTCTTATGTCATGTGCATAAACGATTTTTTGAAGCAGGAGAAGTAGTGATAGTAGTGGCACATGTCTGAAACAAGCAGTGCAGAACAAATTTGGGGCAGGACCTTTCCTGCAGGTCCTGCAGTGCAGTCCTGAGCCAGTGTGATTTGTTTATCCTGATACCAGGATAAGCAACTCTTGTGGTTTAAGCTCCAGCCAAAACCAGCAGAGCAGTGTGTGTGCAATGGTTTTTACAACTTTATTCCATGTATAAAAAAGACAATAAAATTTATCATGGCTATGAGAGGGGCAGTCACCTCAGTGCTCTCAGCAGCAGGAGTGTAGGAGTGATGTGGTGGGAAAACACAAACCCAAGCACAAACTCCTTCCCCAGAGCAGGGTGCTGAGGAGCTCCCTGCAGTGCAGATCCTGGGGTGTGGGGACTGCCAGAGCAGCCTGACAGGGGACACAGCTCAGGGGGTGGCACCAAAGCCTCACAGGTCTCCTCTGTGCTCAGCAGCTCCGGGGCTGCGTGGAGGGAAGGTTTTCCCTTCATTGCAGAGGGGGTGTTTGCCCTTCATTTCCTTTCTGGCCTGGCTTGACAGGGGATGTGGAGATTTTCTCTGTCCTTCTGGATGTACACACTGTTCTGTGCTATTTTCTGTTCACCAGTATTATGAGCTGTAATTTTGTGTTAAAACCAAGACACTGCATGGAAACAGCAGTCAGCAGGGAGTTGAGGAATGCTGGATGTAACCCTGTCACAGTTGGTAATCCATTGCACTGAGCAGTTTGACTCATTGATGCTTCCTCCTCTCTGCCTCCTTGGATAGCAAATGCTGTCCTGACTTGTTGGTTTTGGTGTTTTTTTTTTTTTTTGTTGTTTGGTTTTTTTTTGGTTTTTTTTGTAGTTTCCTGCTGTAGCTCTTTCCTGTGGTTGCTGCCACATATGCAGCATCCTGGGAATGCCAGGGACCACCAGGTGCCCTCTGCATAGGCACCTCCTCAGGCTCTGCCCTCTCCGTGCACTGTGCAGGTAAAGCCCAGAATATCCCAGGAAGCTTTTCCTTCCTGAGCTGGTGGGAGTGGATGGAAGGAGGGAGCCTTTTCCACCTGTGACCACAGGTTATGTTTAAATTGTTCATAGGTGTCATTAGGAAGCTGTGGTCCATTTCCAGGTGTAGTGTTTGAAACGCTTTTATTTCAAGACCAAGATAAGGCAGAGAGCCTGAATAACGTGTCTCACTCATGGGCTCATTCCCAGAGACAGCAATTTCCTTGGCTTGGACACCTGGCTGGGATCCAGCTCTCATTTCTCTCTTCTGAGGATGTGACCGAGGGAAGTGCTGGCCCTGTGAGGTCCCAGGGGTGATGGGGAGGGTCAGACCCAGATCTGTGCAGGGAGCTGAGCCCCTGTCCCCTGCCCTGGGCTGGTCCCTGCCTGCTGGGACTGGGGCTCCTCTCCCACAGGAGCAGTCCCTGTCCGGGGTCGGGTCCCTCCTGGCACTGTGGGTGGGGAATTCAGCCACGATTTCCTGAGGCTGCTGCCACTCCCCTCCAGGGTGTCAGCGCGGCCTTGTGAACACCTCTGGGATCCACTGCCCCTGGGAGCCAAAGCCACAATTTGTTTCTAGCCAGAGAGAACACAGTCCATGGAAAAACCATAAAAGTTTCTGGTTGTGGCAGGATTACAGCAGGGCTGACAGTGAAAGTTCCTGCTTGGAGCAGGATTACAGCAGGAATTAAATTTCCCAGGAACTCAAAGTTTCCCCTCAAATACAGACATTGATAATTTTATATTTGCCTCTTTGTGGCTTGAAGTCAACCTCCTCCTGAAGTTGATCTTTCTGTTATGTAGAAGCTAAATCTTCTGTAATGCTTTTTATAATTTTAAAAATATCCTTTTTGTTGTAAAACTGTCACCCTTCCTTGTGTCCCACTGCCGGGGTGGGCGTGCAGCTCCTGCAGCACCCAGGGGTGCAGACTGGGGGTACCTGGATGTTGTGGCTCAATTAAATGCCACAAGGAGGTGCCAAGGCCACCAGGCTGGGATGAGCTGGGGCAAGAAACACTGGGTTCTGATTGCTGGGATTGTTTAAAGAGTAGGGGCTGTGGGTTTTCACTCTGACACCATTCACATTCTGAGGCCGTTTCTATGAAGTTTTGATCAACCCTTTTGGCCAGTCCTTGGTCAAATCCCAGCAGAAACCTCAGTCCTATTAATATTCTAATTGTTTTCCTCAGCTCTGTTGGTTATTGGCAAAGGCTGTGGATTCTCTTGCAGCTTTTTTATGATTTTACATGAGAAAATGGTGGGATGCACTTTCCAAAGTGCTCTTGTAAGTGATGGGGCCACAAAGGGAGATTTGCCAGGGAGGCTGCAGGCACCAGCAGCCAGGTTTGCCTTTGTCCCTCGGACTGTGCAAAGCCATGAGTCACTTTCCACCCCTGCCTTCACCTTCCCACAGGCAAAACACGGTCTTGGAGCTGATTTAATATTTGGAGAAGTGGTTTGGGAGCTATTTGCTTAGCTTGCACTATTATTATTAAAGACAGGAATGGATTTTTTAAGATTTTGGAGGGTTATAATTGTAGATGGTTTTCACTTCAAATCACCCAGTGGGAGCACTGGAATTGCTCTGCAAAAGGGGGAAACCTGAGCTGCAGCAGTGATGAGCCTCAGGGACTTGGTGGTTGTTTCATTGAGAATCCACTGCAGTTGCTTCAGAATCACAGAATCACTGAGGCTGGAAATAACTCTGGGATCATAAAGTGCAACCTTTGACCAGTCCCCAGCCTGTCCCCAGCCTGGAGCTCTGCCAGAGCACTCAGTGCCACATCCAGTCTGCCCCTGGACACCTCCAGGGATGGGGACTCCACCACCCCTGGGCAGCCCCTGCCGAAGTTTAACAGCCCATGCAGGGAAGGAATTCTCCCTGATGTCCAACCTGAACCTCCTCAGCAGGGCTTGAGGCCATTTCCCCTTGTCCTGTCTCTTGTTTTTGGGGAGCAGAGGCTGGCCCCAGCTGGCCACAGCCTCCTGTGGGGTGGAAATATCAACTGCAGCTGGAGAATCTCGAGTCTCCTGCTGGAGACTGAGCAGGACCCTGCAGCAGCACCACAGGCCCTTCACAGCTAACAAGCCTCTAATGAACCTGCAGTTCATAAATGGGGACAA
The DNA here is from genome assembly GCA_013400215.1 of Cisticola juncidis. Classification (NCBI taxonomy): domain Eukaryota; kingdom Metazoa; phylum Chordata; class Aves; order Passeriformes; family Cisticolidae; genus Cisticola; species Cisticola juncidis. The sequence goes on along the minus strand of VXBR01008448.1, from coordinate 111,598 downwards.
TCAGTTGTTGCAAAAACATGGCCTTGATGCTTATTAGAAGTATTTGGCATTGCAGAACTTCTCAGAATTCTTGTGAGGCCAAACCCAGCGTGTCCATCCTGAGAGCTCACTGAGGGTGAAGAGCAAGCTCTGCAGTGAACAGAGATGTTCCTGGGGAGGAGACTGTGTGTGCACAGGACCCTGCTGACACAGAGGGGTTCCCCCTGCCTGTGCATCTACTCAAGTCAGGGATTTTCTGCTTTGGTGAAACAGAATTCCAGTGGGATAGGAAGAGTTTAAATCCATCCTCCTGGCACTGCTGCAGGGATGGCTCAGGGCATGGGTACCTGGCAGCACAACCTGGTTTCAGCTTAACCTTTCTCTTACAAACACACAGGCCAAGCATCTGTGGCACATGGGCCAAACCTCCTCTTGCATAAAGAAACCACCCTGGGGTCTTTTGTGTTGGTGTTTCCAGCAGCTGGTGAGAATTACTCCTGCTTGTTTCCTTTCCCCCTCCTATTCACAAAAGGAACAAATTAAGAAAGTCAAAATTTTCTGCTTACAAAATGAAAGAAAAAACTTTGTAGAAATGAGGTCTGGGCAGCAGTTGGGCCTTTGTTTTATGCAGCAGGACCTGCTTATGCAAGGGAGAGGCTTTGGCAGGGCCCTGCAGGAGGTGCAGGGCGTGGGGCACCTCTCCTGCAGTGCTGCAGAAACAGGACAAGAGAGGTCTGGGGAGGGGGAAAGGTGAAGTACACCTGAGGGCCAAGCTGTGTCCCAGGAGCCTCCCCAGGATACTGCACTCACTCTGCACTTGTCATGTTGTTATCTCCTCCCAGTGAAAGTCCCAGTGCTGCTGCAGAGCTGGTTTATGAAATATCAGATCCACTGGGAATGGTTACTTTCTGCTAGTCCTGCTCACCACGGCTTTGTCTGCTTGGCAGCAATATCAGAGTGTTCCCAGCACGTGGCAATCCCCATCCTTGCTTTCCTCTTCTCTTGATTTTGGAGAAAGGAGTGGGGGCACAGAGAGCAGCAGGGAGCTGGGCTGCTTCCCCAGCAGGGTGGGGAGGAGCTGGGCTGTTCCCCTGAGGAGCCCTGGCAGCACAGGCTGGGCCTCTCAGCAGTCCCACACCCAACAGTCCCATCCCAGGGACTGGGCCTGAGGCTGGACCCCTGATCCCTGGGGTCTGGGGGAGTCAGGAGCTGCCCTCCCTCAGTCTGCAGCCTGTGCTCTCAGGAATAAACCTGCAGGCACCTCCCTGACCTCGGGTACAGCCAGGATTAACGGGGCTGCCCTGGAGCAGTGGGGCAGAACTGGTCCCCTGCACCCCAGAGCAGATGGAGCTCTGTCCAATCTTATAAATCCTCTTCAAAAGCATCTCAAAGTGTTCATTTGGCAAGATAAACAGCAAAAGTAACTAAATCCTGGATTTCCTCGTGCTTTTTTCTCTTTTGCTGTTCAATTCCATTTCAGAGCTCTGTTGCTTTAGCAGCAGCTTAATCCCCCCAGTGCCAGTGCAGCTCAGCTGGGGAAGCTGTGACCCTCTGGTTTGGATAATGTCCCTCCTGTTCCTCGTCCTTGGCGTGCCTGGTGGCTCTGCAGTCCCAAAGTGTCACAAATTTCAGAGTTCAGCCTTCAGCATGTGCTCCTCTTGTGCACACATGTGCATTCACAGAGCCAGACATGTGTGAGTAAACAATTCCAACCCTCCTCTTGCTGCAAGCAGTTCCCAAATGGTCTCTTTCCTCTTCGTGGTCTTTCAAGTGGCCATTCCCCTTCCCGAGTGACTGCCTTGGGCTTTAATTTTATCAATTTTTTTTTTAAATTACTGCTTTAACTATGTGTAAGATTCCTGCTGATTGTCCCTCAGGTTCCTTCTCTGCCTTATCTGCTCCCCCAGGATGGCAAATCTAACTCCAGGGAGCTGCTGCTGGATCCAGAAATCAGGAATTGTGCTTGTTTTTGTAAAAATGGGAAACTGTATGAGAACTGGAACGAGATGGGCATTGAGAAGCTGGCAGTGGGAGGAGGGAGCTAGATGAAATCCTTGTTGTAAGTTTGGGTTTCTTAAGTTACTTTGAACCATGAGCTTTAATGTGGAAGAGCTCAGTGGAGGTGGCTGGGGTGTGTGTGGATGCTGGGTGTGCTCAGTGAGGGGTTTCTGTCCCACTCTGCCTCCCCAGCAGGGGCTGGCTCAGGGCGAGGTGCAGCTCTGAGCCTCTTGCTTCATGTGGAATAGAAAGAGTGAAAAGCAAAAGTGTTGCTGCCTTCCTGCCAAACAGTAAAAATTTGCATGTTTGAAAACCAGATTTCAGTTTGAAAGCATCAAAGGAAAACACTGACTTATGTGAAAGCCCTGTTATCTTATCCTGATAACAATGCTCCTTTTAGACAGAGTTGAAAGATGTTTTACTGGCTACTTTAAGGCCTTCATGAACACAGTCTGTTTCTGAAGCTGCTGCTTTGTCTTGTGTTCAGAATACTGCATGTGCTGTACTTCTGCTTGCTAAAGTTTCAGAGAGCTGCTTTTTTCAGTTCAGGGTATGACCGTAGTCAAATAAGACATTTGTTTCCATTTATACAACTTGCAATTTGGTAATAAGCAACAGATGAAAAAGCAGTGCCCAGATTCTCTTGTATAAAATTTCTTGTGGATGCCATCCCTTCCTTTCATGGGAACAGACAAGTTTTCAGTCCTGTGAGTAGCATTAGAAAGTACAGATACTAATAATGAAGAATGTGGAAATAACTGGAGCTTAGTGAAGTGGCATGAAACCCAGCACTGGCTTCTGAACACCAACCCCAAAGCTGTTCTGGACTCCAGGGGGATTTCCAGAGCTGCTCTGACTGTCCTGACTGGTCCCTGGGTGTCCATCAGAGGCACCCAAGGGCAGGAGTCATTTGTGCTTCTTACTACAAGGTTGCAGCTGAATTGTCTGGAGGCAAATGTGGGCAGCCTGCAGTGGCCCCGTGCTGTGCTGTGCCCCTTTGCCCCTGCTGGTGCCTGTCCCAGCCCGTCCCTGTCCCCCAGGAGGGAAGGACCGCCAGGACTGCCGCTCCTGCTCCTGTCCCTCGGGTGGGAGCGAGGCCGTCTGCAGGGCTGCACTGCCTCCCGGTGGCTTCTCCTTTCCAAAACCCTTCGGATGAAAGCCCATCCCAGCCGGAGCGGTGACACCTGCAGGGCTTCTGCTCCATAAAAATGCAGAGGGGGGGAGCAGGGCACGCTGCATGGCCCTTGGTACACTGTGTGCAGGAAAAGCAGCAAGGTGAGCTTTCATCCTTCTATAACTACAATGGTTATATATTTAATATGTTTGGGTTGGGGGTGCCTAAACATTGTCTCATTCCTCCCACCTGCCAAGGGCACCCTCCACTAGACCAGGTGCTCCAAGCTCCGTCCAACCCCACTTAATGAAATAAATAAGGAGGAAAGGACTAACCCAAATGTCTGTTTGCTTTAGAAGGCTGTGGGTAGTGGGGGAGCACATCATGCACAGCAAACCAGCAATGCTGGGGGCTGCTGGGGGCTCTGCAGTGTTGGCAGTGCAGGGCCTGGAGCTGGGCTGAGGCATGAGGGGTGAGCACTGCATGGGATTGATCTGGATTTTAACATCCACCTGCTTCATTTGGCACCTCACCCTGTCTGAGAGGTCTTGTGCTGTCCCAACTGATCCTTTGGCTAAAGGGCTCTAATGAAATTGGCATATGAGCATTTCCATATTGCAGCTGATACTGTATGGGTCCTCTGGGTAAATCAGTTTATGAATTCCTTTATCTGGGAGTGCTGTGGGTCCAGGGAGATTGCTGGGGTGGTTCACTAGAGGGCAAAGGAGTGGCTCTGGCACCAGATAAGACATTGGTCTTTCAAGGTTAAGCACTGAGAGCTCCCTCCCTAAGCCAAGGGTGACCTCAGGGCAGGAACAGAGCAGAGCCCAGGCTGTGGCTGCACAGCCACGCTTCCATCTGGAGACCAGCATGGAAGGAGACTGGGAAACCTTCCTTAAGTACAGCAAAATAAAACACCAGTTTGGTGGTGGTTCCAGATCTGGCCTCATCTTCCTCCATGCTGTTAGCCCGTGCCAGAGCTGTCCTGGGAGCTCCTGCTGCTCCTGGGGAGGGACAGGGCAGGAGGGGGCAGTGTCCTGCACTCCCCATCACTCAGCTGTGCCTTCTCTTCCCATGCCACCTGCAGCCTGCCTTCCTTACCTGCATTTTACCTCCCAGCCCCTGACAAAAGACCTGGGCTGTGCAAAAGGGGAGATGGGTTTGCTTCTGTGTGCCCAGCCCTGCGTGCACATGTGTCACTGTGCTGTACCCAGGGCCAGGCCACTTCACCTGTCCCCTGCCCCTGGCACGGTCCCCGGGGCAGGTGCAGTGGCCACGGAGCTGCGTTCTCCTGGCTTTGTTGGGGTGGGATCAGGAACACCGGGCTCTCACTGGCTGTTGTGCTGCACATGGACTGAGGACAGAGAGCACAGATGGGTTTTTAAAATACTTGAATAGATTGGAGGTGCCCAGAACTTAAAGACATGTCTGAAAGTTTGATTAAGGGCCAGTCTTCATCTGTGTTCGGGCTGGTGGCACATGGTTCAGCTTTCAGCCTTCTGTGGTGTTTCCTGCCCTGCTCCCCCACGGGTGCTGCAGGCCCCCAGGCCGCCCGGCCGGAGGGAGCACCGGGCTGGGTCGGCTCGCTCTCGGCATGGCTTTAGCCAAAGAAATCACCCTNCGCTGCACGCCCTGCTGGGGAAACGTGTTTTGGAAGCTGCACAGTGGAGTAACCTCTGCCCCTCGTGATACGACGAGAAATCACCTCCTGGCCGGGACCCAAGCAAAACACGGGATTAACTTTGCCCTGTGCGGGCTTGTCGGGAGAGTGAGAGCANTGCCTTCCTTACCTGCATTTTACCTCCCAGCCCCTGACAAAAGACCTGGGCTGTGCAAAAGGGGAGATGGGTTTGCTTCTGTGTGCCCAGCCCTGCGTGCACATGTGTCACTGTGCTGTACCCAGGGCCAGGCCACTTCACCTGTCCCCTGCCCCTGGCACGGTCCCCGGGGCAGGTGCAGTGGCCACGGAGCTGCGTTCTCCTGGCTTTGTTGGGGTGGGATCAGGAACACCGGGCTCTCACTGGCTGTTGTGCTGCACATGGACTGAGGACAGAGAGCACAGATGGGTTTTTAAAATACTTGAATAGATTGGAGGTGCCCAGAACTTAAAGACATGTCTGAAAGTTTGATTAAGGGCCAGTCTTCATCTGTGTTCGGGCTGGTGGCACATGGTTCAGCTTTCAGCCTTCTGTGGTGTTTCCTGCCCTGCTCCCCCACGGGTGCTGCAGGCCCCCAGGCCGCCCGGCCGGAGGGAGCACCGGGCTGGGTCGGCTCGCTCTCGGCATGGCTTTAGCCAAAGAAATCACCCTCCTTTTAAATGAAAAAATAAAACCGCTGTGTCCCGGGCTCTGCTTGTGCTTGTGCCCTGCAGAGCGGCAGCTCAGGGCCCCGGGACACCCGGCCCGGCTGTTGGCACCGGCTGGGGCAGGGACGGGCGGCGGGCTCGGGGCTCTGTGCGGGGCTCTGTGCGGGGCTGGCAGCGGAGCTCAGTGCGGGGCTCTGTGCCGGGCTGGCCGGCTCGGCTGCTCCCGGCCGCTGCACGCCCTGCTGGGGAAACGTGTTTTGGAAGCTGCACAGTGGAGTAACCTCTGCCCCTCGTGATACGACGAGAAATCACCTCCTGGCCGGGACCCAAGCAAAACACGGGATTAACTTTGCCCTGTGCGGGCTNACACGGGCACGGCGGGACGCGTGTGTCGGGCTGCGAGTGTCACACGGGCACGGCAGGAGCGTGTGTAGGGCTGTGTGTGTCACCGGGAGAGGCGGTGCGCGGGCTGAGGGACAGCGGGAGCTGAATGAAGCCCCGAACTGACCGCGACTGTGATACAGAGCGATGCAGAAAAGCTTTGGTCTCGCAGCCTTAAGGAAGGGCCGTGCAGAGCACCGAGGGAGGTGTGGGTGTGCCTGTGGATAGACAAGCACGGACAGGATTCCCGTGCCTTGCAGACCCGTGCAGCTCTAGCCCTGCTGCTCCGGTCGTTCCTGATCCCATGTGCCCGGCTCCCCCGGCTGCGCTGGAGCACCTCTCTCATTCGATTGGTTCTTGTGGTTTCATGGAAATCCACGGATAAAATAGACCTGAAAACCACACAGAACAACACCTCTGTGTGAGACAGCCCTTGTGGGCTGGGAGCACCTTTTCAGGGCTGTCCGGTCTGCAGGAGGAGGGAGGATGAGGAGTTTTCTGGGGTGTGTCAGGGACTCTGGTTTTGCTTTGGGGGGCTGAGGTGCTGGAAGATGAGTGGTGAGAAAGAAGGGAGCTGCAGTGCTGGTGCTGCTCCGCTCTCCCCTCCCCGATCCCCGGCCGGAGGGAGCAGGGCGGGCAAGGCAGCGCAGTGCCCGGCACGCCTGGTACCCGCCCGGTGGCACTGTCACCTCCGCCACCCCAGCACCGCACTGCCGGCAGCGTCCTCTGTGCAGGATCGTGATTTCCCTGGAAGATGGGCTTGTTCCTCCTGTCCTGCCTGCCTGGGAGAGCGAGACTGTGGGCAGGCGTTTTGTAACTGGGCTCTGATCTCCTGTGAAACCATAATCCCAAGGGATGCACCCAGCCACAGCCTCCCTGGAGCTGCACTAGTGCAAATTAGATTTAGGCGGCTCTAAATTGTCCTAGGGATACTCTGGGTGTCCATCCAGTTCCAGGGCAGTCACTCGCGGTCACTCAGGGCAGGGCTGTGTTTGCAGAGGGGACCCTGTTGTAGTCTGGCTGAGTCCCTGCTGTTGGTTTGACAAAGGACACAAAGTGCCACCCTCGAGCATTCCTGAGCAGTAGAACCCTCTGTGAGCTCCTCTGGGCAAGAGGGAGGAAGTGACAGGGGAAAATGCTTCCAAAGCACAAGGATCCCAAACCCCAAAGTGGCTGGCTTTCCTCTTACTCCATAACACCCAAAAATCTCACACTGGGACAATGAGGGATTTTCAGATGAGGGCACCATTTTCTTTTATTGAGAATGGCCTGGAAACCACAGGCAGTACCCCAGTGGTTTTCCACAATGTAAATTGTCCATTGTGAAAAACACAGCTCTGAGAGCACTGGAAATCCTCAGTGCTGGGGCTCAGGGAATTCCTCCCACCACGGGGCTTTCACAGGCTCATTGGAGTCACAGCAGGACTCACTTTGACTGAGATATTTGTTTTTTCAAGATGTTAATCCTTGGGGAAAAAGCAACAACTGAGAAATGTTTATGTAAACTGTGTCAATGTTGTGGCTAAAACGGCAGCTCTGGCACTTGTGTGTGTGTTTGTTTGCTTTCGTGGAGCTGATGGCAAGGACCCGTGTTTCCCTTTGCAGTGTGCCAGGGCCTGCCCACTCATCTCCATCCCAATTCCAACACAGTGGGGTTGGCAGGGCTCCTCCTGGCACCACCCGCTCCCAGCCTTCAGAGAGAGGTGACTCAAAAATGCAGTGACAGTCACTGTCAAAGGCTGCCAGCAAGGGCTGGGCTGTGTGCTGTCCTATCTCCTGAAAAAGAAGGTTATATCACGGAATCTCAGAATCATGGACTGGTTTGGGTTGGAAAAGATCCTAAATTTCATCTCATTCCACCCTCCTGCCAAGGTCAGGGACACCTTCCACCAGACAGATTGCTCAAAGCCTGGTAATATGTAGATGATGATTAAACAGTTGATTTAAATACAATTTTAAGAAAAATAAATACACCTAGCAGGGTCAGACTGTATGACTGTCACAGTCTGAGGGCTAAAGGTTACACCTGTCAGCAGGGGATCAGCTACACTGGGGGTTTCACATTCCTCCTGGGGACAGGAAAGCATCTCTTGGAAGCCAAACTTCAGACAGGTTCTGCACCAGACTTGGCTGTTCTCTTTCTTTTGAAATGCAAACCTGCTCTGAATTTCATCAGTTTTCACCTCCAGATAACATGTAAGAACTTGGCTTTATTTCTTATTGTTTCAATTGTGATGTGATGAGGCTGGGGTGGGAAGAGGGTCACGTCCCATTGCTGGGGGTGGTGGTGGAGGAGCCATGGTGCTGGTGCCAGCAGCAGTGCAGAAGCTGTGGGTGGCTGTCCCTGGGCTGTCCCCTGGGCTGTCCCCATGCCATGCTGGTGCCAGGAGCTGTGGGTGACTCTCTGCAGTTTGTCCCCTGGGCTGTCCCCATGCCATGCTGGTGCCAGCAGCAGGCCAGGAGCCGTGGGTGGCTCTCTGCGGTGTGTCCCCTGGGCTGTCCCCATGCCATGCTGGTGCCAGGAGCCGTGGGTGGCTGTTGGTGGCTCTCTGTGGCACGATGCCCGTGCTGATGCTGTGGTCACTCGGCTGCGGAGGTGACCCACATAAACACCGGGCACGAATCTGAGTGTGGGCACGAAGCAGCAGCCCTGGCTCTGGGCTGGGCTCTGGCCCTGCTGGGCAGCTGGTGGCAGTGTGAGTGCATGTCACAGAGTGCTCCTTGCTGTGCCAGGCTCAGCTGGATGCACTCTGCCCCGCTGTACTGGCTCCTGCAGCAACTTCCCACGTTTGTGCAGGGCATCAAAGGCTCCATGGCAATCCAACCTGGCCAGGGCTGCACTTGAACCAGTTTCCCTGTCTTGTGCTGCAGTCAGAGGCGGCGGAGCTGCTGGGGCTGATGCACTACATGGAGGGCTTGAGGCTGATCACGGCTGTGGAGCTGGTGGGGCCCACGTCGGACGAGAACGTCACCGTGACAGACACGGAGCTCAGCGAGGTCCCCGTGCGCCNGAGTCACAGCAGGACTCACTTTGACTGAGATATTTGTTTTTTCAAGATGTTAATCCTTGGGGAAAAAGCAACAACTGAGAAATGTTTATGTAAACTGTGTCAATGTTGTGGCTAAAACGGCAGCTCTGGCACTTGTGTGTGTGTTTGTTTGCTTTCGTGGAGCTGATGGCAAGGACCCGTGTTTCCCTTTGCAGTGTGCCAGGGCCTGCCCACTCATCTCCATCCCAATTCCAACACAGTGGGGTTGGCAGGGCTCCTCCTGGCACCACCCGCTCCCAGCCTTCAGAGAGAGGTGACTCAAAAATGCAGTGACAGTCACTGTCAAAGGCTGCCAGCAAGGGCTGGGCTGTGTGCTGTCCTATCTCCTGAAAAAGAAGGTTATATCACGGAATCTCAGAATCATGGACTGGTTTGGGTTGGAAAAGATCCTAAATTTCATCTCATTCCACCCTCCTGCCAAGGTCAGGGACACCTTCCACCAGACAGATTGCTCAAAGCCTGGTAATATGTAGATGATGATTAAACAGTTGATTTAAATACAATTTTAAGAAAAATAAATACACCTAGCAGGGTCAGACTGTATGACTGTCACAGTCTGAGGGCTAAAGGTTACACCTGTCAGCAGGGGATCAGCTACACTGGGGGTTTCACATTCCTCCTGGGGACAGGAAAGCATCTCTTGGAAGCCAAACTTCAGACAGGTTCTGCACCAGACTTGGCTGTTCTCTTTCTTTTGAAATGCAAACCTGCTCTGAATTTCATCAGTTTTCACCTCCAGATAACATGTAAGAACTTGGCTTTATTTCTTATTGTTTCAATTGTGATGTGATGAGGCTGGGGTGGGAAGAGGGTCACGTCCCATTGCTGGGGGTGGTGGTGGAGGAGCCATGGTGCTGGTGCCAGCAGCAGTGCAGAAGCTGTGGGTGGCTGTCCCTGGGCTGTCCCCTGGGCTGTCCCCATGCCATGCTGGTGCCAGGAGCTGTGGGTGACTCTCTGCAGTTTGTCCCCTGGGCTGTCCCCATGCCATGCTGGTGCCAGCAGCAGGCCAGGAGCCGTGGGTGGCTCTCTGCGGTGTGTCCCCTGGGCTGTCCCCATGCCATGCTGGTGCCAGGAGCCGTGGGTGGCTGTTGGTGGCTCTCTGTGGCACGATGCCCGTGCTGATGCTGTGGTCACTCGGCTGCGGAGGTGACCCACATAAACACCGGGCACGAATCTGAGTGTGGGCACGAAGCAGCAGCCCTGGCTCTGGGCTGGGCTCTGGCCCTGCTGGGCAGCTGGTGGCAGTGTGAGTGCATGTCACAGAGTGCTCCTTGCTGTGCCAGGCTCAGCTGGATGCACTCTGCCCCGCTGTACTGGCTCCTGCAGCAACTTCCCACGTTTGTGCAGGGCATCAAAGGCTCCATGGCAATCCAACCTGGCCAGGGCTGCACTTGAACCAGTTTCCCTGTCTTGTGCTGCAGTCAGAGGCGGCGGAGCTGCTGGGGCTGATGCACTACATGGAGGGCTTGAGGCTGATCACGGCTGTGGAGCTGGTGGGGCCCACGTCGGACGAGAACGTCACCGTGACAGACACGGAGCTCAGCGAGGTCCCCGTGCGCCTCTTCCTGCCCCGGAGGGCTCCCGGCGGGCTCAGGAGCGCCGTGCTCTTCTTCCACGGCGGGGGCTGGTGCCTGGGAGATGCAGGTGAGCTCTGCTGCATGGCTGCCTGCTGCATGGCTGCCTGCTGCATGGCTGCCGTGGGTCTGTGGGAAAGATCTCAACAGCCCCGGCTAAGGGCTGCCTTTTGTTTTGTGGGAGTTGCCACAGGGAGGGGCAGGGGACTGGTGTGTCACCAGCTGCAAGCACGGGGAGGAGTGGGAAAGTCACCTGAAAGCTGCTGCCAGGAGGAACAGGCAGCTCTGAGGGTGTGAGTGTCCATTCCCAGGAGGAGCAGGCAGCTCCCAGGGTGTGAGTGTCCATTCCCAGGAGGAGCAGGCAGCTCTCAGGGTGTGAGTGTTCTTTCCCACATGCACTGGGCTTTCCTTTCAGGCATGCATGGCTACGACCTCATGAGCAGGCAGCTCTCAGGGTGTGAGTGTTCTTTCCCACATGCACTGGGCTTTCCTTTCAGGCATGCATGGCTACGACCTCATGTCACGGCGGATTTCAAACGAGCTAAATGCTGTCGTGGTGTCAGTCAAGTAAGAGATATTCTTTTTCCAGTCGGGATGAGGGCTTGGAGTAAATTAGTCTGTTTCAATTAATCTGATTTTTCAATGGTTCTGTATTTGGTGACGTGCTTTCCTGTTGGTTTATAAACACTTGTGAACAGAGGCTGCCAGGGTGGCAGTGGAGAGTTGTGGTTGGTGGCTATTTTGGCTTTATGGAGAAGAGTGGGTAATAAATGGCTCCTCTGGGACAGACAGTTCCCACTTCTCTGGGCACAGAAATAAACCTCCCTCGACAGGGATATGTGAGCAAGCCCTTCTCTGTATTAACAGCAGGTCCCAACACCCTTCTCTTGCCTCCACAGCTACAGGCTGGCCCCCGCTCACCGTTTCCCGGCGCAGTTTGACGATGTGTACGCGGTGACCAAGTTCTTCCTGCAGGGCGCGGTGCTGGCCCGGTACGGGGTGGACCCCGCGCGCGTCTGCGTGGCCGGGGACAGCGCCGGCGGCAACCTGGCGGCGGCCGTGGCACAGCAGGTACCGAGAGCTGGCTGGCTGGCCCAAAATCTGCATTTCTGAGCTTTCGTGACCACTAAGAACAGCTCAGCTCGCAGACCCCATGCACACAGCGTGTCACAGCCTGCAGGATTGTCACAGGGCTCCAGGGACCGGGCAGCGACTCTGCCTGAGCCACTCGGTGCCATCGGAGCAGCTTCAGTGCCATCCAGACATCTCCCCCAAAAAAGACTCTCTGCCCTCTAGCTGGGGGATACATCACCCAAGCTCATGTGGACTGGTTTAGGTATAATGTTTGAAAAGGGAATTTTAACTACATGACTCATAGAGATGTAAACAGCAGGGAAAACAAGCAAACAAAATCCCCCTCACTAAATGTTGCAGAGATCATACAGTTTGGTGCCTTTTGCACTCCTCCTTCAGCTTTATTTAATAAGTCAGCACGATGTTGTTGCTCTCTTGAGAAGTTGTTTGGACTGCAATGAAACACTGGGAATGGTGGTGAATTTGCTGTGGATGCTGAAGGCAGGAGATGAGGGAAAAAATGAAAATTTTATTAGTGAAGAGGGGAAAAGGTTGACATATAAGAAATGTCAATGTTCAATTCATCACATTTTATTTGTTACATCTCTAAGACACTCAGAATTGCAATTGCTTCGGTTGTAACATCGCAGGGTTGAAAACCAAACAGATGAACATGCTGTAAAACTGAATGATAAGGAGACCCAGGAACCTGAAAGTTTCATGACATAAAAACAGAAATTTTCTGTAGCCATAGAAAATCTGTTGTCAATACTTCAGAAAGCATCAAAATTTCAAAAGGAGTATTTCCCAAAAACCATTATCCTTCAATATAAGAAATTATATTTGATATTTGAGAATTTTTCTTACAGTGTGCTGTTTTAGATGAGCTGCCTATAGATTCAGAATTTCTTTGTCCTGGTTTTATCGATAATCTTATTTTGCTCATGTTTGAAATGCATGTCTTAGTTCTTTACTACAGATGATCCGTCAGCATGGGAGAATCGACACCTTTACTGACTCTTTGCAATGGTTTCTGTTTTCTCCAGCTGTTGGAGGACCCTGAAGTGAAAACCAGGCTCAAAGCCCAGGTTCTGATCTACCCCGCCCTGCAGGCGCTGGACCTGGAGCTGCCGTCGTACCGGGCCAACGC
>VXBR01008448.1:77612-94438 GCA_013400215.1 Cisticola juncidis | reverse complement strand
CTGCCAGGACCCCACAGCTCTGCCAGGACCCCACAGCACTGCCGGGACCCCACAGCACTGCCGAGACCCCACAGCACTGCCAGCACCCCACAGCTCTGCCAGCACCCCACAGCTCTGCCGAGACCCCACAGCACTGCCAGGACCCCACAGCTCTGCCAGGACCCCACAGCACTGCCTGGAGCCCACAGCACTGCCAGGACCCCACAGCACTGCCTGGAGCCCACAGCTCTGCCAGGACCCCACAGCTCTGCCAGGACCCCACAGCACCACAGCCCCGGGCATGGTAAGGGGTCCAGTGCTGGGCAGCCTCTCCTGTTCCTGTTCCAAACCCATTTCTGAGTGGGTTTCTAACTGCTTTGCCTCCTTACCTTAGAAGTGATCCATCAGCCTTTTCCTAGGGATCTGCTGAGTGACTGTGTCTGTCCCTACTGACCTTTCACTGTTATCGCTGTTTCATGGCTGTGATGCTTTCAGGATTTAGGGTCTCGCTGAGGTGTTGAGTTTCTCCTCAAGAGCCGAGCACACAGGGCTCAGCAGGTGCAGCAGGTGAGGTCTGAGCAGAGCCAGCACTCTCTGGAGCATTTCTGTCTCCTGAGGGGCACAGTCAGTGCAGAGACTTGATGGAAGCAGCTTTATGAAGTTTTTGCTCTGCCTCGTGATCTTCCTTCAAAATGAAACACAGAGCTTTGGGCACAGAGACCTGCAAACGAGTTCTTGACACCAAAACACCTTTGGCAATGCTTAAGCTTAGCTTGGGTTCAGTTCTGATCCATATCCCACTTTCTGCCATTTGGTTTTCCCTGCTTTCCAGTTGTTTGCTGACACTTTATCCAGGGCTCTCACCAAAAGCTATGTCCTGCAGGGGCAGGTGGCTTTGCTGGGGAGGAGAGGAGTGAACACTTGGGATCCTGCTCTCTTTCCTTCCCTGAACCTGAAAGGATTTTTTAAAAAGCCCTTAGGCAGAAAGCAAGCGCATGTGTGATGCAGCTTGGCAGAAAGCTCTGTCAGGATGCACAGGGGATGTGCTCCATCCTCTGAGCAGTGCTGGTGCCCAGGGCTGGTGATTTCACAGGCCCCTCTCTCCCCTCCCTGACGAGCTCCGAGCGGCGCTGGTGCCCTCAGCAGCCGTGTGAGCAAAGCTCTGCCTCAGTGACCGGGGAGCACCCATGGGACCAGCATTGGGTAACTGGGGCACGTGGCTCCACGAGGCACTGACAGGGCACCCACGGGCTCGTTTCACTTTCCTGGCCCGGGCACTGCCCTGGCCTTGGCCCCACTTCCAGTTCCTCTTACAAGTCTTTGCTCAAGTGAGTTTTCACCTTGTTCTGTAGCTCTGATCAGTGTCTGCAAGTACCAGTCCCATGTGTGAGAGACACTGAGGTCACATATCTACTTCCCCTGTAGGCTGGAAGGAAATATCAGGCTGCAGTCACCGATTACAGCAATGATATAACAATAACTGCGCCATGACCTTTTACTTGGGTTTGATGTTTATTTTTTCCTTTTGATTTTCTAGGCTGTGAATGAGACCAGTGACTGTCTTCTGACGAAAAGAGTACTAGAAAAGTATTATCTTCCCACCATGTACAGCTTTGAGTTCATTTTAGGTGTCATTGGAAACACCATTGCAGTGTTTGGCTATATTTTCTGCCTGAAAAAATGGAAAAGCGGCAACATCTACCTGTTCAATTTATCTGTATCAGATTTGTTATTTCTGTGCACTCTGCCAATACTGGTGAACAACTACTCCCAAGATCAGTGGGCAAAGGAGGGCATCCTGTGCCACAGCAACAGATTCCTGCTGCATGCCAACCTGTACAGCAGCATCCTCTTCCTCACCGCTATCAGCGTGGACCGGTACTTGCTCATCAGACACCCCTTCAGGGACCACGTCCTGCAGAAGAGGAGAACGGCTGTCGTGGTGTCTGCTGCCATCTGGATCGGGGTGATCCTGGAGCTGCTGCCACTGGTGCATTTCCTGGAGCCTCTGACACACACCAATAAGTACAAATGTCTCGATTACGCGAGCTCGGGAGACCCTGTGACCAGCCTCATCTACAGCATGTTCCTGACTGTCTTTGGTTTCCTCATTCCTCTCCTGACCATGTGCTGCTTCTACGTGAAAATGGTTCGTTTCCTTAAAAACAGGAGCGAGCAGATCAGCTCTGCCCTGACCCTGGAGAAGCCCCTGGCCCTGGTGGTGCTCACGGTGGTGATCTTCTCCCTGCTCTTCACTCCCTACCACATCATGCGCAACGTGCGCCTGGCGTCCCGAATCCCGGCCTTGGGGCTCTCCAAGTGCACACAGGGAATCATCAGCACCATCTACGTCATCACCAGGCCCTTTGCCTTCCTCAACAGTGTCATTAATCCTGTCTTTTACTTCCTAATGGGTGACCACTTCAGAGACATGCTGATGGCCAAAACAAGGCAGCTCCTGGGCAGGCTGACAGCCACTGGGAAGTGAAGGAGTGAGGAGACCACTCGTAGTGGGAGAGGTCTGGGAGGAAACTCTCTTAGGGAGAGCATTCAGCAATGTGCCATTTTTCTAGATAACTTTATTTATGCAATAGAATAGGTAAGAGCTGTTTGTGTTCCTCTAAATGCACCTGCTACCTTATTGTACAGGAGGCTGCTGCTGAGCTGCCTCCAGCAAACAGGAGGGATGCTCTGCTCACCCCCAGCAGGAGAGCCCGACCCTGCTCTCGGACTGGGATACCCCACAGCCCATTAATACTGCAGCCAAAAGTCCATCAGGTCAGCTCTTGGAGGGAAAATGCTGCTCTCAGACAGCTGACACACCGTGTGAGCCACACTGTGGGCCTGGGCTGGGCCAAAACCTCCATCCATCACCAGGACAGCCAGGCACGCTCAGGGGGCACTCACAGCCTCTCCTCAGGCTGTGGGGTTACCTGTCCTCAATATAACTGTCTGTAAGTGCCCGTGGAATCTATAGCCTGAGGCAGAATTTAGACCTCGGAGTTCAACTTCATTAGCAGTTCTGCTAATGAACCAGGAGCTAATGAGGAGCCAGTCCCTGCCTGCTCCCTGCAGGATCGATCAGCAGCACAAGTTACTCTGCAACGGACTGACCTGACTTCAAACAGATGGGAGGGATCGATGGAGCAACAAGCGCTGCGANGGCAGCCCCTCCCGCAGGCACCCAGGGGCCAGCCCTGCCCAGGGCCTCCCTGCTGGCACAGGAAGGGCAGAGCTATCGGGTCCCACCCAGCTCGGGCTGGGTTCTGCTCTCAGGTGTGCTTTGCTGTGCTTCGGGTGCTCAGGTGGCACCAGCCCCCGATAATAAACTGCCTAAAAACAGAGAAGGGCTCCTCTGTGTTGTTTCACTTTGTGTGCAGATCCAGCTCCAGGGAGGTGCAAAGGCAGAACCAGTGCCTGTGTCTTGGGCTCCCAGAGCTGTCAGAGCTCCCAACATTCTGTCACCTGGGTTCATCACAGTGGTGCTGCTTTTGGCCCAGCACCTGCCTGGTCACCTGTGACCTGCAGTGGTCACGGCAGCCTCTCTCCAGCTGGGGAGTCCAGAAAGGGCCCAGGCACCTCAAAGGGACTCAGAGACCTGCTGGGCTCTGCTCCTTCCCCTTCCGAGACAGCCCTGGTTTGTACCTTTGATTTAGTGGCAATCTTCAAAGTCTCCATGACCTCCATTTCCCTAAATTAATGAGAGAAACTTCTGATCATTACACAGTTTACTGTGATACTGCAGGTCTTGCAATTTAAAATGTAATAAAAAATAAAAAAGAGAATAAAAATCACCATGTTCAAGCTTCACATACATATTCCTCCCTGCTTTTTTCTTCCTGAGTAGTACATGTAAAAAATTAAATTAATAAAGCTCCAAAGCACTACCTGGTGCACCTGAGCTGGGCTAAGCAGGGCTAAGGTGGGTGCAGGTGTGGGCACAGGTGATGGGCAGTGGGTTGAGTGTGCAGGTTCCCCCAGGCAGAGCCACACTTGGGCTGCAGGCACCGGCAGCAGCACGGCTGGACACAGGCTTTGGTTCTGATTCACGGGGGTTTTTAGTTTCATTTTGTTTTGTCTTCCCTTATTTTGGGTGTGGGCTGAAAATGCCTCCAGAACAGGAATTCAGCTGTGAGTCAGCCTGAAAACAGTCCAAGTATGTTTTAGTGTCGGTAAGTGACCTAAAAATAGCTGTGTCCTGGGAAGGGTGGGGAGGGCAGGCCAGGGGCTGCCCAGCTCTGCCACCCGACTGCTGCCCCCAGCCCAGCAGGACTTTCCAGCAAACACAGGCCAGGATGTGCCCGCAGCCCAGCAGGACTTTCCAGCAAACACAGGCCAGGATGTGCCCCCAGCCCAGCAAGAACTTTGCAGCAAACACAGGCCAGGATGTGCCCCCAGCCCAGCAGGACTTTCCAGCAAACACAGGCCAGGACAGGGGGCTGCACTCAGCCTCCTCTGCAGGTGTGAGCTGCAGGAATCTGTCTTGGAGGGAATTCACAGCCAGCTCCACACCCATGGGGAAACTCATGGATCTATTTCTTATTCACTCCAAACCCAACCAAACCTCAGGTGCTCTGCAGCTCGGAGTGTGTAACATGTCCTGCAATGTTTTCCCTGACATTGAGCAGGAATTTCCTGGGTTTGCCTTTGTTGCCATCACCTCTTGCCCCGCCACTGCCCAGGCAGGGCTGCTCTGGGGCCAGGTGCTTCTGCCCCTTGCCCCAGCTCTCTGCAGTGCCCTGTGCCACAGCAGCTCCTGCTCTGCATGATTTGAACAGTGGCTCACAAGAACGTGTCTCCAGAAGAGCAGGGCTGCCTGCACAGCTGCCCAGGGCCGTGGGCTCAGTGCTGTGCTGAGGGTGCCTCCTGGCCAGCCCTGGACACCGGGGTGGGCTGACACCCTCTGTGTGGCTTCCACAGCCTGTCCTGACCATGTCCTGCCCCTCTGCCAACTCAGGGTTCAACTGCTCATCGTGGCGTAATGGAGATACTAATTCGGCTGACTTCTGCTTGGTTTCAATTTGGTTTTCACTTTCTAAAAATATTTAGGCTAATAATAGTCTTCCTGTAGCCCATGAGGAGCCCTCTGGGCAGCCTGCACACCAGCCCAGCGCTGTCCTTTGGCTGCTGAGGTGTGGTCTCCTCTCTGGGCAGGCTCCCAGGTGTGCAGCAGCACTCGGGGAAGCCCTCACAGCTTCCCCTGTTTGCTCCCAGCAGCATCGGGCTCTGCCCTGAGCACACCAACACCTGGGGGCAGAGCACTGCAGGGATCTGCTGTCACAGCAAAGGGCCTGCAGGACTCCTCTTCCTTTCGGTTTTCTGTGTCTTAGTGAGATTTTGACCCACATAAGTGAAGTGGAACATTTAGCTGCTGCTTTCTTCATTCTTGCACTCTTGCCTCACTTCCTGACACAGCCACATAAGAGTCACAGGATGGAAGGCCTTGTGAATAACCATCCAGACGAAATAATTAAATTATTTGATAAATAAAGCAATCCAGCAGCTTGCCTGCTGCCTTTTGAAATAAATCCTGTGCTCTCAACTGCTCCAAGGCTCGGTTTTAGGAATTCTTGTTCCTTCAGAGACCTGCTCTGTTTGGTGGATGCTGGGCAGACACAGCCCACTGGCTGTTGGCCCGATTCCTTCTTTCTGATGGGAACGGTGGGGACCAAGCCTGCCACAGCCCAGCTGTCCAAGCACCCTGGGAAATACTGAGGGAGCTGTTGGCCCACCCAGGCATGGCTGGGAGGGCTGGGGAGGGTCCCCTGCCCAGGTGAGGGGCAGGAGCAGCAGGCAGTGCTGATGAGCAGGAGGGGGGGATGGACCCCACCTGCCCCAGGAGCTCCATCTGCCAGGATGGGACCTGGAGGGGTTAAAGAGGGGCCTGGTGCTGCTCCCCTGCCTGCACAAGGATCCTGGGCTGGCTGTGTGCTGCACTGGGGGGGTCCACAGGAGCACAAGGAGCAAGCTGAACAGGTAAGAATGAGGTGACAATTCTCAAAGGTCTCTTTTATAACCAAATAAGTTACAGCAGAAAAAATGGCACTTCCTGGGGAAGCCTGGCTAAGTGATCTGCTGGAGACAGAGCCCGTGTGAGTGCATTGTGGTGTTGGGCTGTGGTGGGACAGTCAGATGAAATCAGGAATTGCTGTGGAGAATGAAAGTGACCCAGTTTGGTTTATCTAGCAAAGGAAATGTTGTTCAGTGTCGGTGCAGCAGCGTGAGGGGGAGCGGCTCTGTGTGAGGCAGGAGGGTGCTGAAGCGTGGCCCAAGCCTTCTGCAGCTGCAGTAACTGAGAGGCAACGTGCAAAAAACCTCCTTAGAGCTGGGTTACAAGTGAAACCACCCAGCAGCATCCCCTGTGCAGGGAAGTAAAGCAGCAGCTGTAAGGCTGGGCAGCAGCCTGGAGCTGCCCCCAGCTCTGGGGGATGCACTGCTGTCCCCAGCTCCCCTGGAATGGCTCAGGATGGGGGAACCATTCCAAGGGGCTCCCCCATCCTTGGAATACTGGCTTTGAAAGTAATTTGGACATTCTCTCTTTCTCTTTAAACAGTCCCAGTGTCTCCTTTCCCCTATGGAGAGTCTCAAAACAAACATGATGTACCTGGTGGGCCTGGGGCTGCTCACATCTCCTCTGTTATTGAACAGCTCCTGGCACTGGAGGGTTTTCCATTCTCCTGAAGAAGTGCAGCTCCTGGGATGCCTGGTTGTGTTCCCCTGGCAGGTTTACTAGCGGAAATCCTCCTCCTGCAGGAGCACAATAGCTGGGGGCTCTCCAGGGTGAGCAGCAGCCAGGGAAAACAAACACCATCCTGTTAGAGCACATTTCTACAGAGGCCCAAATGTCAAAACCTCATGTATGAGGTTTAATTGCCATGATTCTATATCTAGCAATAAATTTTTGACAGGAGAGGAAGTACTTTATCACCTTAATGTTTATTTTTCTTTATGGTGTATGGGGATATCCTAGTTTCTTTGTATTTCAACCCAACATTTTTGCAGGGAATGCTTTAGCTGTCGACTGCCCTAAGAAATGCTGGCTTCTCTGAGGTTTGTGTCTGTAGCTCTGTCAGAAAAATAAGAAACATTCAGAGAAATAAGCTTTCCCTGATCTGGGAGCAAATTATTTCCAGTGCCCATTTGTCTTTCAGGATGTTTTTTCTTAATTTCCTTTTAATCAGTGGTTGTGCATTTCAGGGCAATCGTTACAAAATGGTGCTGATCTGTGCTGCTCATTTTGCTCACGTAGTGTCACAGGATGCTTTACAGGGCTTGATTTCCATAAACCCCTTTGAATCCAGGGTTTGGTGTGTTTCAGAGGAGGGCTGTGACCCCAGGTGCCTGTGCCAGCCTCACCCCTGCCTTCCCTCAGGACCAGAGCACGTCCTTCACCCTCATCCTGTGCCTGGAGCTGGAGCTGATGAGCAGATGCTCTCTGCTCTGCTTTGGTTTCTGTCATTTCCTAGAAGGATTTGAGTAGTAACCCCAGAGGATCCCCAAATGACTTTTCCTGTTCCCATCAGAGATTAATTCAGTCTTTGTTTTCTCCTGCCTGCAACACCTTTGGGCAGTGTTTGGTATAACTTGGCAAGAGAAGAAATAACATCAGAACTGACCTTGTACCAAAATAAATAGAGAGGAATTAATGTTTATGTACAATTATCCTGTTCTCATTAACAGTTCCTCTGCTTACTGTGACATACAAAGTTCCAAGGGTTTGGTGTGACTTTTGCTGTATTTATGAAAGCAGCTTTTGCAGACCTGCTGCCTGCGTGAGGAAGAATAACCCTGCTTACCTCCTAAAATGCTTTTCAGACCACTCTATGTAGCACCCAGTATTGCTTTACACAGATAAAAATGGAGTTAAATGGTTCCTCTTAGTTAATTTATTCCTATATTGAATTATATCAGAGAAATCCATTTTTCTTAAAGCTGCTTTCTATCACTACAGTGATTCAGCCTCTTGTACTGATAGCATTGAATGTAAGTTTCTCCAACAGTATTTCTTAGCATGAGAGGCTTGATTTTGATTCCTTGAGCTCTTTAAATCTTATTTTAAAGCAGGTTTCTGCGTCATGCCTGTAACATGCAGACTGTAAATCTGTTGAATGGACTCACTGTCTGCATGTGCCACTTCTTATTTATTTTTCTCTCCTTCTGTAATAGTATCTTTCATATTTTTCTTTATATCCCCTTCAAAAGCACAAGAGACAAAGGATGCCTTAAAAAAAATTAATTAAAATATGACCTAATGATTAGTTACTTGCAATCTGATTTTTATGATGTGTAGCTATAGTTAGTACTTAATTGGAAAGAGTACAGCTTTAAATACTGAGTTAGAGGATGCAGCTGGTGTTTACAGAAGGAGCTGATCATTAACCCGGCTCTGGGGATGTCCCAGTATGCCCATTGCACCAACTGGTCTGCACTGGGCAAGCACTGCTCCGGGTTCGTGTCCATGGCATGGCAGGTGGTGGGAGGGCTGTGCCCCCCTGGAATGGGGCCTGGAGCTGGGCACTGCCAGAGGGGATGGCTGCTCTGTGGGCAGTGGTGAGAACAGCAGAGCATGGGAGCTGCTGGTGCATGTCTGACTGAAGTGTGTGTGTCAGACTGAAGTGTGTGTGTCAGACTGAAGTGTGTGTGTCCCTCTGTCCTGTGTCCTGGGTCTGTGCCTGGCACCTGCTCTGGTTAACTGGGGCTCCATCATCCTGTCTGCAGTTCTTGAGCAATGTATGACTACACAAGAAAACTGAAATTGTCTTTTTTGACAGGGCCTGGATGAGAGCAAGACAGAAACAACACTCTTGTCATCTTCCTGTACTTTTGTTCTGATTATTTTGCTTTGGGCATGAGAGGATGGGGCTGGTGCATCCAGACGAGGGCTGTCGGCCAGAGAAGTTGTTCAGTGAAGTAACGTGGCCTCTTGTGTGCTGTGAGCCCAATACCCTCCCTAAAATACTTTATCTGTGTTGGTTATTGCTCAGGCTGGGCAAACACGTGCTGTAAAATGCTTTTCTGGAGGTTCTCATTGCAGACGGTGTCTGAAAGTGGGTCTTGGCTAGACCCGTGTGAATTAGCAGAGTCCTCTGAAGAAATTGAGGACTGTGGTTTGCTGAAGAGACGGAAAGATGGAGTGATTAGAGCGTTTGCAAGGCTGTAGGAAACCTTTAGGCATCCCTAAAGTCACAGAAAGGCAACGCCTTCTCCCAGGCAGGGCCGTGAAGGGTCTCGGCTGTCCCGCCCGCCCGAGCATCCTCCTGCTTCCCAGCACCCCCGAGCCGCCTGCCGGTGCCGGCTGCGCTCCGTCCTGCCGGGGTTTGAGCGCATCCCAGGCCTGCCCCGTCCCAGCGGCAGCAGCCCCGAGCCCCCTCGCCGGGACCCTCGGGCTGAGTGTTGGTGGCTGGCCCTGAGCAGAGCCCGATCCCCGGTGCTCCGGCACTGCAGGGACTGCCTGAGCTGCGGGACTCAGCCGGGCACCGCGGGCACAGCAGTGCCAGGAGTGCCTCAGCACCACGGGCACGGCAGTGCCAGGAGTGCCTCAGCACCACGGCAGTGCCAGGAGTGCCTCAGCACCACGGGCACAGCAGTGCCAGGAGCGCCTCAGCACCACGGCAGTGCCAGGAGAGCCTCAGCACCACGGGCACGGCAGTGCCAGGAGTGCCTCAGCATCACGGGCATGGCAGTGCCAGCAGTGCCTCAGCATCACGGGCATGGCAGTGCCAGCAGTGCCTCAGCACCACGGGCATGGCAGTGCCAGCAGTGCCTCAGCATCACGGGCACGGCGCTGCAGCGTGGGAGCCTCCCCGGTGATACGGGAGAGAGACGGGGAACATTTCCAGGAGTTAATATTTAATTTGGCTGCATTGGTGTGGGCAGGAATGTGCCATTGCTCTGGAAGCCCAGGGAGGCTGTGAGAGGCAGGGAAGGAGGGGAGTTCCACTGGCTCTTTGCCAGGCACTAGGATGATAACAGGTAGGAGTGAAAAAGAAAATTAAATGAAGTCCTAGGCCTGAAAATCTGATAACTTCTTAAAACTATCTTTTCTTTTATACCTGGATACATTTAGTAAAGAAAAAAAAAAAAAAAACCAAAAAAAAAACAAAAACAAAAAAAAAAAAAAAAAAAAAAAAAAAAGAGCAAGAAAAGGCAAAGAATACAGCAGAAATGCCTTTGGTAGCATCACTTGTTTGGGATGTACCTTTTGAAAGGGAAAAAATGCCAAACAAAGCAAATACCTGGTGCACTTTGCACTTACATATGAATTTCACTTTTGGGAATTACATGTTTTATTTTTTGAGCCAACCTCCTCCTCCTTTATGGCTGCACTCAAACAATTGTGTGTGGGATGAAGCTCAGGGATGTTGAGGTGCTCCCAGTCCTGCCCAGTGCCAGCCAGGCCAGTGTGCCCATGGCACAGGTCTGCTCGGTCACACAGTTCCTCACAGAAAACACAAAAACTGCCTAACAACACAAGAAGGTACAACAGGGTCAGTTTATTATTATTTCACACTGGGGTTTAATATAAAAACACGAGGATCCTGCTCCTGCTTCCCATATGAGGGAAGAGGCCTTTGTTCCCAACCTGGATCTGTTTGACACGATATCCAGCAGGAAGGCAAAGCTGTTATCTCCAGTGCTGGGATGAAAATGAGGAGCGAGGGCTCTTTATCTCCTAATGAGGGAGAGACGAGATTGTCCATATGTTTCCCACACTTCCTCTGATTCAGATAATCTTTTACAGATTAACCAGAGGCTCCTCATTCTTTGCAAACAAAACAAAATGCTCCTGCCCCTGAAAACTTTTACAAAACAAAGACGTGATCAAAATTTGGAAAACTAATAAGAAGGATGGAGTTGGGTGATTGTTCCGACATTGCCAGGTTTAATGAGAAAGAATTAAAGCTACTGAAATGTTGGGAACAGAAACCCCTTCAGCAGCACCATGACATGGGCTGGCCTTGCTGCATTTGTGAAGGAACTCATTATTTTAATAATTGCAACCTAAGAAAAACCTCAGGCTTTGGACTCTTCAGGAATAATAACAAAGAAAAGGAAAAGAGCTGGGCAGTGTTGTCACCTGTCCCCCCACCACTGCTCTCCCTGCGCAGCCTGGGGCTGAGGACACATTTTAGCTCAGTTCAGAACCAGTTACACAAAGCAGCCCATGGCCTGAGTAATGATGTGGCAACAAGTGTCAGTGAGCAGTGTTTAGTGAGCAGTTTCACTCACTCATCAGAGCATGCAGACTCCCCCTGCTGCATGTCTGACACACAGGGGAGGCAGATGAGCCCTGCTCTCTGTTTATAGCCCGGGTAATCGTCTCAGATTAAATGGGGGTGTTCACTGGCACACTGTACCCGGCAGTGCCAGAGCTGTATCAAGAGAAAGGAGAAAATCTGTCATTTCAGGCATGATTTTCAGACCAGACCAGGGCTCCTCTCCATGGAGGCCTCTTTTCTGGCAGAGGCCTTGAGGATGTTTGGTTTCTGCTGATACCAAACACATAGCTGACACCCATGGGAAATTTTATCTGTTGTATCTCTCTGGGTGAAATTTCTGGGTACCTTTCACCCTCGTTGGGGATTTTACTCTGACCAGGCTGCTGAGCCTCTGGAAAGCCCAGAGAAGAAACCAGGGTGCCTGTGCTCTGTGCTTGGAAAAAGGCTTCAGGGTGAAAAGAGAGCCCTAGTCCTGAGTATCCCTATCCCTGCCAAAACATACAAAATTGTGTGGCAGGAATGGATATTTCTTGGGAGACTATTCCAAATCCTAGTAAAATCAAATCAGTGTATCATTTACTCTCTGTAACTGATTTTATTATTTATGAGTGATTGAAATCAGGACTCAGGATTTGTCTTTCTCACCACGGGGCAGTTGTTGTGGCAGCCTCAGCGAGGAAGCCGTGCAGACACAGACCTGCTCCCCCACTCTGCTGCCAATGCTGTGGCCGAGCTGGGGCTGTGCCAGGCCAGGACTGGCTGCTCCATGCCATAAGCCAGGCACTCGTGGAGAGCTGTTCCCTGAACTCCTGAAATACCCCATAGGTGGGATGGTGAATCCAGCAGAGCTCTGATGCAAGGCAGAGCGGAGTGGGACACCGGTGGAGGAGTGGAAAGAAAGGAAATCCTGTGCAGGCCGTGCTGGCTGCAGCGCCCCTCGGCAGCACTTCCAGGCTGCTCAGCTGCGTGCTGCACCTCCAGCTGCACCTGCAGCACGGCCCCAGCGCGGGCAGCGCAGGGCGCAGGTCCCGCAGAGGCAGCTCCGCTCCCGGCACTGGGGCTGTGGGCAGGAGCCCTCCTGCTCCGGCTGCGGGCACAGATGGCACAGCCGATGGAGCCACCCGGCCTTTCCCTGCAGCACTGCCCACGCTGGGCCCTGGGCTGCAGCCCGCACATCCCCTGCTCTGGCCGCGCCCACCACGGGCTCTGCCAGGTGGGACCCACTGCATGGGTGGCCAGTGAAGATGGGGCACTGTGGCGTTTTCCCCCTGGGCTGAGTGAGGGACATTTCCAGCTGGCTCTGAGTGCAGCAGAGCTTTGGGCAGAAGGGCTTCTGGCTTTGAAAGCCTGGGGATGGTGGTGAAGCAGAAATAGCAAAACTGGCCTGGGAGTCCCCAGCAGGCAGGCCGGGTGTGCTGTGCCGGCGCAGCGCTGGCCGTTATCTGCGGCTTGCAGCAGGAAGGAGCCCCGGGCACCGCCCAGCCATTGCCCCATTTCCAGCACCGTGGGCCCATGTCAGCGGCCCAGGCCCGTTTCCCCAGCAGCTGCCAGCGGGCAGATTAACGGGGCACAGGGAGTCTGCACCCGGCGTGCTTCGAGCGGCGTGTCCGTGTCCCTGCCCCGAGCTCCGGCAGCGAGCTGCGCTGCAGCCGCCATGCAAAGCACTTCCTCTGCCGTGTCCTTTTTTACTAGCAGAAAGTAAGTTTTGCTTCCTTAAGAAAATATATGCAAAGCCCAGCCCGTGGTTACCGCAGCACGTAGGGCTCACTTCACCCCTTGGCCCCACAGGTTAGGTAAGTGTCATTCCCTGGCCTGTCACTGCTCCCCTCGCAGGCAGCGCGCTGCGGTCACGGAGAGCAGCACGGTGTAACTGGCGCGGTGGCAGCGGGGAGGCTGTGGCTGTGCCAGCAGTGCTGCCGGGCCCGAGCGCCCGCAGGAGCCCGGGAGGGAGCGAGCGCTGGATGGGGCGGCCGGCGGGACGGGAAGGACGGTGAGTGGTTGGCAAAGCTGGATGGTTTCATTGTCGTCTTTCCTTTGCTGCTTTCACATATGCGTCTTGCTGTCTTGAGGTAGTGAAGACTTGAATGATTTGTTAGAGAAATGAACACTAAATGCAAGATGTTTTTATGGAAGGCATGAGCAGCAAAACTCTGTGGTTCTGGAGAGCTTTAAAAGTCGCAGTCAGACCCACCACAGACGCTCTGTGGCACGGGCTGGGATCCACTGGGACCCCTGTGGTGTGGAGCTGCACCCTGAGTGAGCAGCAGCTGCTTCCAGGGACACGCGGGACAAACGCGCGCGGAGCCACTGCCATGGCGCCGGCGCGTGCATCTTCTCTTTCTGCTGCTTTTACTGGTTTTAGCTGTTCATCACCTGTGGTGCTTACTGTGCCGGAAAAGTTGAGAGAGAGGTTTTCACATGCTTACAGGAGCCCTGTGAGCTGGTCTAACATCTGCTGTGTTCAGAGCAGAGACAGGGCTGGCGAGGCACTCCCGCCATGGCTGTGGGTGCATTTCCCCATGAGGCCGAGTGCTGCTCCTCTGCAGCGTCCTGCCAGCCCTGGGTGAGGCAGGCGCGTGTCCATCCCTGGGGCATCGCTCCTCAGCCCCGCTCTGGCACTCCAGGGACTGCTGGTTAAGTGCACGGGAAACTCAAATGACATTAATCCTCTGAGAGCAACCCTCAGGTTCCTGCCATGAAATCCACTGCTGCTGGTGAACGTCCCGCCAGTTTTCCATGACTAAACATCCCACTGGGTCACACAGCCAGGATCACACACACTGAACACCCCATGGGGTCACACAGCCAGGATCAGACACACTGAACACCCCATGGGGTCACACAGCCAGGATCACACACACTGAACACCCCATGGGGTCACACAGCCAGGATCAGACACACTGAACCCCTGTGGGGTCACACAGCCAGGATCACACACACTGAACCCCTGTGGGGTCACACAGCCAGGATCACACACACTGAACCCCTGTGGGGTCACACAGCCAGGATCACACACACTGAACACCCCGCTGGGTCGCATGCAGCAGCCACCAGGCTGGGCACCCACACTGCTCCCGTGGGGCTGGGGGAGCAGCAGGCACTGCTGGAGGGGCTCCAGCATGAGCCTCAGAGAGGGAAAGAAATCGCCTTTGCAGAAAGTGCAAAAGCTGTAATGTGTATCACAGTTATTTGCTGGGAATTGCATTGTGAATTTTGCTCATTTATGTGCTTGTAGACTAGGAGAAATTATAAGTATTTTCTTGCTTCCAACAAAAACATTATCACATAGTAGTCACAGGAGGCTTTAAAATAAAAGGACAAAACTGTGTAAGGAACAAGTCCTAACTCTGTGTGTTATATTTACAGAAATGCACATGCAGATGAGATCATTGAAATGTTTTAGTGTTTCTGGCCTGGCGGGAAGCGGTGGCTGCGTGTGCCGTGCAGCAGCCACCGGAGCGGGTTACGGAAGAGCAGGGAGGCAGCAGGGCCTTCTGTGGCAGCAGCACTGGAGCTTGTGTCAGACCTTTTTGGGGAACTTGAGCTTCACTAGTGTTGCACAAATAAGGGCATCAGGAAGCAAGTGGCTTCTCCAGGGTTGCAGTCGAGTTCAGTTCGGGTTTGAAGCAGCTCCTGTGTCTGCCTTTAATAAAGGCTTGAGGAGGGATGGAAAATCAGACTAGAGGTTGATTCAGTGACTGCTGTATTGCAGCTATGTGGTGAGACAAAATGAAGACACAGGACACACTTGGTGGAGTTGCACTGTGGTTTGTGTCTGTGTGTGAGGCCAGGTACGGAGCCCCCCATGGCCCTCATGGGTGGGAGCCCTGCAGTGAGGAGGTGTTTTTGTCCTGCTCGAGGTGCAGCTGTGAAGAGGACGCCCACAGCCACCCCATGTCAGGCTCTGGGACACACTGGTCCCAGTGCTGTGGCCCAGGTGACCTCTGGCCCTGCTGCCTGCCGTGCTCAGAGGGAAGGGCAGACACCCTGGCACCATTTCCATGGGTCAGCCTCTCACCTCAGCAGCACCAGGGCTGCACTGACTCAGCCAGGAGAGCTCCTCTTCCTTGCTTCAGTTGCAACACCACACAGGGACTGTAAAACACAAAATATCTCTCAAAAACTTTCTCAGCACAAGGTTTCTCTTTGTCCTTGAGTACTGATTTATGTCTTGTGGGCTGAGTGGCACACAATGCTGTGTGCAGTGACATATTCCTTTATTTTTGCTGTAGGACAATGAGTATGTTGGAATCCCAGGTGGTGGTGGTTATTGGCATTGCATGATGTCCTGGGAGACCCCTGGGTCTGAGATTTCTCTGTGGTTTCCTCTTTACCCTGCCCTGCCTGGACATTTTGTTGTGACAGAGCTTGTGCCTGATATCCGTGCCCTAGGGTTTGATCCCCTGTAACCTGCATGAACCGACGTGAATGCAACACGTTCACTTTATGGGATACTGAGAGAAATGCCATCACTGTGCCCAGGACACGGCTCCAGTCTTCCAGTGCCAAGACACTGTCCTCTGCCACTGTTTAAGAATTTGGGCAGGGAGGAGTTTGTACGGAATCTTTGTGACCAGAACAAGGGCTTTGAAAATGCCCAGGGCGGTGATGTCGGTTCTCAGGGAGGAAATGGCCCTCGGGGCTCTTTGTGCTTGCACGGGAACAGGAAGAGCACGAACCCAGCACAATGTTCACAGCCCAGCGGGGCTGGGGCTGCCTGTCTGAGGGGACTGCACTGCACCACAGCGAGGCAGGTAAATATAAAACATGATGGGACACCAGCTGTCATGGATTTTGGTCTGAACCGGATTAAACGTCCTTGAAACACAAGTGTAAGAACATGACATTTTTCTGATAGAAAATGGAATGCTTCTTTGTCCTTTCAGTCTCCAGTTTCTAGGAAAAAGCCATCAGAGGTAATCAGCAGAAAGCTCTCCCAGCCAGTGAGGGGCCTGCACTCCCTCGGGCACGCGGCTCACCTGGACGCTTCCGAGCCTGGGCGGCTCTAAGCAGGGATGCCCACTAAACCCTTTCTGTTTCCAAAGTGCTGCCTGCCCTGTTGCAGGGGTGATTAGAGCACAAGAAAAGCAAAGTTAATTATATCCCTTTCAGGCTGTGTCATAGAACAAAAAGCCTCATGTAGGAAGGAGCTGGAGTTAGATCTCAAGACCAGGTAACAAAATCTGTCTCCCAAAGTCAAATGAGGAATTATTTGTTATTACTTCATCTCACAAAACATAACCCTCTGTCTGTGTTGAAAGATGTTTAACACTACCTGACACTGGAGATAAACTCTGTCTCTTTCCTTGTCTCTTTTCAGTTTATGTCTTTCCTAAACAGTGGTTAGCACCACAGCGGTTTGAGGAGCCCCTTGCACATGGCCCCGGTGCGTGTCCTGGGACACACTGACACAGCTCCGGCTGATCGGGACTGCTGTGTCTCCTTTTGTGCGCTCTGCTGTCAGTGTCACCCCCGACACCTGCCCTGTGGCACGGGCAGAGCCCGCCTGTTGCCTGTGCTGGGGAGGCGCGGGGCGGCTGCTCTGGGGTGCCGGGGAGCGGTGCCGGGAGCGGTGCCGGGGAGCGGTGCCGGGGAGCGGTGCCGGGAGCGGTGCCGGGAGCGGTGCCG
>VXBR01008448.1:63615-76703 GCA_013400215.1 Cisticola juncidis | reverse complement strand
CTCTCCGCACGGCCTGGCCGCGGGAGCTGCCGCGCTGCTGTGACGGAAAGAGAGCTGTTTCTTCTCTTTTTAGGGGAAGTTCTTGAATTCAGAACTTTGTTTTGCAGGTGCGGACAAGTCAGTTTGTTAAGACGGTATAGAGGAGGGGAAAAATGCAGGAATGTTTATGTAAAGTGATTGTCATGGAAAAATATGCGATTGTTTCTTCTAGAGAGAAATTACTTCTTTTGATGATTTTTTTTGAGGTGGGGAATATATGCCCCAGAGCAAGGGAGAAGCAGGACACGGGTGACAGATATAGTAAAGTACAGGAGAGCAGGTTCAGGGAAGGGACGTAACGGGAAAGAGGGACGGGAGTAACAAATTGTACTGGTGAATAACTTAACTGGGTTATGCCTTTTTTTGGCACTATGGAGAAAGGGTTCTAATGAAATGACAACACATCCCAAAGTGACAAGGAAATGATTTGCATAATGCATAATTAACCTATGGCACTTGTTGCTGCAGGGGAAGTTTGGGGGGAGAGGTGAGGAGAGGTTGCAGGCTCTCCTCAGGCTGGCTGCGTGTGACTGTGACCCTGAGCAGGCCCACTGGCACAGAACAGTGTAATGGTAATGTAGAGTAGATAAAAGAGGAATAATGAAAGGCTTGGCAGCCCCGTGCTCGCTGCAGTGGTGACAGGACTGCTGCATGTGGAAGGCTGGGCTGTGCCACTGCAGGAACCAGAGGTGTCAGGAGTCTGCTCCGGGCTGGAGGCAGGCACGGGGAATGGGCAGTTCAGGTGTGCCCACGGCTGCCTCCAGCCTGGTCCCCTGGGCAGGTCTGACACCCCCGAGGGGGATCTGTAATGCCCTCCTGCAGTCTGCCCTCCAGGGCTCCCTGGGGGCAGGTGAATGCCCCATTCCGGGGCCTTGGTGCCGTGTCCCAGCCGTGTCCCACTGCATCCCTGCGTCAGGCGCTGCTCTCGCTTCCCTGTCCTTGGAGCTGCCTGTGCTGGAAGCCTGGAGTGTAACAGTGAAGTCCAGGAGATGGTGATGGGTGCCAGCAAGCAGCTGGAGCACACACTGGCCATTGGAAGGCTGCTGCCCCCCAGGGCTGGGGTTCGGCTGCCCAGAGCAGACAGGCTGTCAAGGCCCTGTGGTTTCAGCCTCTCTGTCCAGGAGGGTTTCTGTGGCCACAGCAAGGTTCTTACATGTGTGGTGTAGATGAAGATCTGATGGCTGGCTCTGATTAAATCATAGGCTTCCCTCTCTATTTTTATTTCCTTCAAGTACTTGTTTTATTCTGCTGCTTCAGCATCAGTGGGGAGGTAGTAGTGACACAGGGAAGCCTGTAATTAGAGGGATGAGCCTCAGCACCTCTTGATTCCTAAATAGGATGATTTCTGCTCAAGTTGATTCCTGCTCAGGAACTGGTGGATAATCTGCAGACATCATTTTCTGACACTGAGGAAGTCATGCGTGCCGGGTTGTAAAAGGCCTTGTGGTAACTCCCATTACTTTCAAAGGCTTAATAGGTGTTTTCCTTAGGCATATTTTCGATGGGAATGCTGTAAACAGCATGTTAGCTAAGGCCAGCTCGTTAAAGTGAAACTGCAGGAAAAGTTCAGATCCCATTTGTTATGATTTATGTTCATGCCAGGGATGATTTTTGCAACTCTGAGTTTATCAGCAAATTCCTGCTACTACTCCTGTCTGGAGGGAAGGGAAAGGGAGGATCTGGCAGGGTTCAATTGCTTCCCTGGGAATTGCTGTGCCCAGCCCTACACAGGGGCTCTCCTTTCCCTTGCATCACTCGTGGTCTCCACTGTTTGTGTGCCTTAAGGATTAGAGCAGTTGCCTAC
The DNA here is from genome assembly GCA_013400215.1 of Cisticola juncidis. Lineage (NCBI taxonomy): Eukaryota > Metazoa > Chordata > Aves > Passeriformes > Cisticolidae > Cisticola > Cisticola juncidis. The sequence continues at coordinate 74,860 of VXBR01008448.1, read as the reverse complement.
GATTATTATTTTGTAATTTAATCTTATTAACAATTATATATTGTAAACTTAGTTTTCCAAGTTATGCAGCAAAGTAAACACATTTCTTTCCTCCTACCCCATAGTTATTTACCGAAAGGATTAACATGTAAATATGTTTGAATGCTGTCCTCAGTGACATTTGGAGCCTGCTCTGCCGAGAATATGTGCAATTGCAATTCCGTTAGTGTCAAAGGGAGTTCCCAGCAATTTACAAGGAAAGAGAAGGGACAGTTAAAACCGTGTTGTAGTTGTGATGAAACTTCAATACATCCTAAGATAAGAAAATACCGTAATAAGAAAATACAGCAAGGTGAAGGCTTTGTGTGGTTCTTGTGAGGATGCTGGAGCCCACTCTCCCTTCAGCAGTCTGCAGGGGCAGTGTCCTAGTCAGTGCTTTGCTCAGAGAAAAAAAACAGTGACAAATGTTGGTTTAGCCTGATCTGTGCATTCCAAACCAGCAGTAAGGTCTGCTGTTCTGGAGATGCTCTGAAGTCTCTTCAGCAGCTTCAGAGTCAGTGACAGAGAGCGACAGCAGCACCCAGAGCTGGGGTAGGCTGACAGATACCAGGTTTCCTGTGCCCACTGGGCAGTTTGAGGGCTGGGTTTGATGTGTGCTGACCTCAGGGTGAAATCCCACTAGCTCTCAGAAGAATTGCTTTTCCTAAAGGATCCTAAAGGATTGATTAATTTTTTTAATGTCTACTTTCTGTCAACTCCTACCCTGTGAAATAGTCCATGTTTCAGATTATGTGAATTTAATTGTTATAAAAGAATAGTTTTATCCAAAATATCTTTATTTTAAGTAGCTGGGAAGAAAAAAAGTTATAATCTATTCTTAGTAAAATCTAACTCACGTTCTCACAATTCAGCCTGATTAACCTTGAGTTTTTGAAGGTAAATTTGCTGCTGGTACAAATTAGTAAGAGCAGCAGTGGTGTGTAAAGTGATAGTACTTCTGTCTCAAGGGTGCAAAATCCTGGAGTTTGAGTTAATTTTAGCTTGAATGTACAGGTTGTACAGGAAAACTGAGGCAGCCAGGCCTGAGTAAAACACAGCTGGGCCTGAGTTTTGTGTAGCCAGATTATAACTCCCATAAGGCAAGTGCATGACCAGCATTAGCCCAGCCTGGGGCATGGGCCAGCTCAGCTTGGGTCTCTGTCCTTCCACAGCCCCCCTGCCTCCTGGAGCTGCCCTGAACTGAGCACTGTGATGAAATGTATGAATCCTGTGTGCTCATGGGACCTTTGCTGTGGGCAAATAGACCAAATACTGTTTTCTCAGAAAAATATTTTGGTTCATAAATATGCAAAGTGTATATGAATAGCTGAATGGAGTGAATTTCCTCAGAATAAAAAGCAGTAGGTGCTAGATAGATTGAAACATGTCCAGTGCTTTGGTGCTTTGAGCAGAGCTGCACAGCCCTCCGTGGTTACCCTGGCTGGGCTCCGTTTATCAGCCCTTCTTGTGAATGTACAGGTGACATTTCCAGTGTGTGCAGAGTGTCCAGGTTTTCCTGTGGGAAGTGTACCTCGCTGTCCGCCCTGGGGCACGCTGCTCTTGTCAAAGGAATTTCTTTTCCCTTATGTAACTTGTTGGTGTTACATCCAGAGTCGGCTCTTGCAAAAGTGCGTCAGTCTTGCTTGCAGTGGCACAGAAAAAACTTAGCAGAGCGTGCACTGAATTCCCCCCTTATCTCTCTATAGCACATTTTATGTATCTTGTAGTGAGATGTTTTGTTTCTACAGTTTCAGACTTGGTGTTTCAGAAGATTAATAGACTTAGCAGCCCTGTTTGCTCAGCTTAGCAGCGATAACAATGTAATAAGTCATGAGACGGTCGCAGATCATCTGGCAAGGCGAAATATGCCTTGGACTTGAACTTGGAGCAGGTATTATTTGCAGAGAAAAGTGAAATGTTGAAAGCATTATAAATAGCGTGTCCTGACTTGGGTGGCTGTGGGTTCAGGTCTGCCTGCAGAGCCTGCACAGGAGGCAGCCGATGGCATCTGCATTCCCCTGGGATGGGCCGGGCAGGGTGAGGGCAGCGTTTGTACCGTACATGGCTGGGCTGGTATTTACTGCAGCACGTAGGGAGCCCTGGGTGGAGGAGCAGGGCCGGGCCCCGGCTCCCAGAGCCTCCCGCAGCAGCTCCGCGCGTTCCTGCTGCGCCGCTGTCCCCCAGCGCCAGCAGTGAGTAAGGACTCGGGAACCCGGAGTATTTTTGGGCTCTGGGCCCAATCCTGCTTCCAGAAAAGTTAATTGGAATTTTTTCCTTCTAAAAAAGGGAGAGCAGTCAGGACTGCCCAGCTCAGTCCCGCGAGGCCCTGGGCGCTGCTGTGTGCGGTGTGTGAGGCCGGGCTGGCCGGGCAGGGATGGGCTGCGGGCAGCCGGAGCCCCCGTGGGATGCGCTCCCGAGGCTGCTGGAGCCGTGGCGCTGCAGTGGCGTTGTCTGCACTGCAGTGACAGTCCCAGCGCTCGAGGAGATCAGCCTCTCCTCTAAATGTGAGTAAACCTCTCTGGGGCACGTGGAGTTTGCAGTGTCAGTGGGGTCTGCTCTGGGCCTTTGAGGCCCGCGGTGCCCGGGCTGGGAGCACGCTGTGCCAGGCCTGTGTCAGGTGTTCCGGGCGGGTGCCAGGCGGAAGGCGCAGCAGCAGGCCCGGGCTGAGGTGCGGGGTGTGCGCAGGCAAGGGCCGGGAGCCGCTGGCAGGGGCTGGGAGCTGCTGTCAGGGCTGCTGTGCAGGGCCACCCGCCCTTCCTCTTCCTCGCCTCGCCCAGGGCTGCCCGCCCAGTGCTGCCCGTGCCTCTGGCTGCCATGGAGGGAGGGTCCCGCCCGCTGCGCGCTGACAAACGCGGCTGCGCTTTCTGGGGAGAGAGAGACTCTCCGTTTTTTCTGCTGTGACTCTGTGAGGCTTGGAATAAAATCCAAGCAAAAACGTTGATTCCAGTGTGGGGAGGAGTTTATTAGTGCTTGGGCAGCATTCTTGACTTTGTGTGGCCACCTCTGGCTTTCAGTGAGGTCTGGTACTCTACCTGTAATTTTATAGGGCAATCCTTCCACGCTCCAAACATAGGCACAACTTCAGTGGACTTTGAGTCTTCTTTCAAGCAGTGAAAAATCAAAGGTAGTCAGTCTGTGATCCTGATAATGTAATTATGTGTTTTTCAGCTTTTTGATGTGTAGCAGTTAAAAATGTTGATTTGGGAGTGTGGATGCTTGCTGGAGCTTTGCAGGCTGCTGGGAAGGAAGTCCCTGGGCAGATACCTTGTTTGCTGCTTATCAACATTTTATTGAGCTCCTGTATTTATGTGCAAATATATTCAATAAATAAATCTTTAATGATGTGATTGTTGTTGTGAAAAGTAGACACAGCCCTGTTTACTTCTTCTAATTAAATACAGCTAATGGTGGAACAGAAATACAATCACTTGAATTTCTTTCACTTATTTTTCTGCATGACTAACAAAATTATTGCTTTGGATTTGGTTTGTTTTGTACAACTTTTGAGCATTCTGTCTTTAATCACCATTTTCATAAAAAGCTAGGTTTTCTTATGTAATTTCAGAAGCTGTTTTCCAAATATCCCATGATTTTTGTGCAAGAGTAGAAATTTAAACTTTCATTATTGATATTTTAAAATGGCTTTTTTGGGCTAGGAGGGAAAATCAAGGAAAACAGTAATCTTTTGAGGTTTTTCCAAAATTCCTTCGTTGCATTTAGTTTGAGTAGCTTGCCATGTTAATGAAAAGGGGGCACACTGAGGAGAACCCAGGCAGAGGACAGAGGGTTCTGTGTGAGAAGTACCATGGGGCCGTGTCAGTGGCACCGCTGCTGTCACACACAGGGACCAGCCCAGCTCAGGAGCCCCTTTGGGACTTGTCCCTTGCGTGGTGCAAGCTCTGCTGGCTGAGGCTCTTCTGAACAGGGGCTGTTAGAGACTTGTTTCCCATGGTTATTGTTGGCTGCGGACATGCCATGATTCAAAATGAACAAGTGTAACAATACACTAAAGCAAATTCTGATTAAAAACTTGTCTCAAAGATATTTTTCACTTCTTTCCTAAAATAAAAATCATGCAGTTTTTATTACTTCTTTTTAATACTAGTGACTAATTTGGAGCTTTTGCTTGGTATCTGAAGACACTTGTATTTGTTTAGTTTGCGTGAGATTGGTCACGATGCAAAATTAATCACATCAGTAAGTGTTTCTGTGCTGCTGAGCACTGCATATGTAGGGATAAAGTAAAGGAAAGCATCTCCTAAACCGGTTTAGTTTTTCTGTGTATGGAAAAATAATTTTGTATTTAGCGTATAAGTCATCTCTGATACCTCAGATGGTGATGGAGCAGAGAGAATTAAAAATCCCATTCTCTGTGGTTTAGATTCTTGTGTAACTAATGAAATAGATTATATAGATTTTTTTGTATTTTCTGAGACGTTGTACAAGTTTTTATTATCCTGGAAGGATATGATTATAAACATAAATTAAATGTGAGGCCAGAATGAATCAAAGCATCAAAAGTGCTCTATTTTGGATCTGAGATTCCCTGAGAAACAGGCAGCTGTAAATGCAGATGCAGTCGGCTGTGTCTCCTGGCTCACAGCAGATGCTGGAGTGTTTTCCAGGACTGTCCTTGCTGTGTGATTCACGTTGCAGACTGGAGTCAGGCAGTGTTGTCACTGCACTGGGCTGGCAGTGCCTCCCTGCTCCAGGTGTCCCCAGCGTGGCGGTGCAGCCACTCTGGCGTGGTGGCAGAGGTGTGGGACACCCCTCCTTCCTCGTGGTGCTGTGCCTGGCGCTGCCTGGCCGTGCTGCAGAGCCAGGGCACTGGTTTGCCGCCTCAGCAGCAGTCCTTCAGTCCAAACTGGGCTGCACTGAGGTCTCTGCTGTCCCTCATTCCCATGAAATTTTCTGGTCCCTGTGGAGGAGCGTGGGCTTGTCCCTGCATTGCCATAGCTGGCCATGGCTAAGCTGAAGTGACCAGTTCTTTGAGCTGCTGCATGCAGAACTGGGTGTAGGGAGTTCCTCATCAGCTGGACTCACGTCCCCTTTTGGTTGCCCTCAGGTCAGATGGGAGATGAAGCAATCCATGATTCCCATAACTGCGATGGGCCTGGCTGGGGCTGTGCCTGGAATGCAGCAGGCAGAGAGCAGCAAGGTGCCCCCATGGGCTCGTGCTCTGCTGTGATCCATGTGTCCTCAGGGCCAGGAGAGCTGCTGGCATTTCACCAGGAGTGAGGTGGCACACCAGCGGGGAGCAGGTGACATGAATGGCCTGGTGTATTCCTGGTGGTTAGGTTCAGATTTAATCTTGCTGGTTAACTTGATGTGTGCAGGGATGTGGTGGCTGCATCCAGACTCCTGACTTGAAATTATTGTCCTAACAAAATGCTTGTCGGGCAAGACCAGTGTGTTCACAGCAGATGTGAACAGGCAGGAACTTCGAAATCTGGAGCTTTTGCTGTGGGTGAAGGTGGGAGGGGTGGCCCAGCCAGGGATGAGTTAGTGAGGCCAAGGGGAGGAGCTTCTTGTCTGGAGGAAGTGCTACTATGAATAAATTGATAATGTTAGTAGCGACCATGTGTATGTCCTGATCCATCAGGTGCAGGCTGCAGTGGTCTGTCAGGACTCCTTTTTCCCACTGCTTTGTCCAGCTGTGACCGGGGAAGGAAAAGCCACCCTTTGCACCAGGGCCACATGGTGGCTGCTGTAGGGAGGGAAGTGGAAACCAATCTCTGAGTGGAAAGCTGAGCAGTACGGAGGTGCTGCTCTGTTTTCCCCTGCAGTACAGAAGATGCTCAGACCCGCGGGAAGCCGGGGCTGGAGTCTGCTGCACCTCTCACCAGAGAACTCCTCTGGGTCACTTCTCCCTGAACCTTCAGCACTAGCCGAATTTGGTGTCACAGGGAAGCAGTTCCTTCCCTTGCTGAGTCATGGACATGGCTTTTTCTGTAGGGATTCTCATTATGGGGGATGCTACTCATCATGTTTTACATAAATTCATGCACACACGTGCAGTTAGAAATCAGCTGTCACTGTGGACAGTTTCTGCCTCTTTGCTAGTGCTGCAGGTGCCTCCCAGCTGTGAATCTGGGCAGTGGGACTCATCCTGGGCTTTGCTGTGTGGCTGTTCCTAGGACAGCACCCGGCACCGCCCCTGCTGAGGCAGGCAGTGAGCTGGGAGTCACCCCTGCACGGGCAGGGCAGGTTTGCAGGGCTCTGTCCCTGCTCCCTGTGCTCCCTGCGGAGGTGCCCGGGCTGGGGCTGGCTCCTGGGCTGGCCCCGCTGCCGGGGTCATCTTGCTGCTCTCCTGCCTTGCTTGGCTTGTGTACATTTGCAGTTAATCAAACAAAATGTGCAAGAGCTGGATTAATAAATAGCTTGTAGTTTGGGGAAGGGTGCATAGTTGATTTTTATGGCCTCTCAAATATCTTTGTACAGAAACAACATGTTTAAAATTACTATTAGAACAAAAAAAAACCCCTGATTTTAATAAAGCAGGTTCTATTTTTCAATTCAGTTTGTTACTTCTTGGAATTTTAACTTCAATTACTAGATTACTGTTATTTTTAAAGATAAACAACTTCTATTTAGACTTGCTTGTCCAATGTCAGTTCTTAATCGGTGGAATCCCCTATGCCAGGATAATAGAGAACTTCCCATTTCTGAAATACATTATGTGAATGTTATGGCAAAGGAATTACAGTGTATCTTTCCATTACCAGAAACAGTATTTGCAACTTCAGTGGTGGTGGAGATGGATATGTAAATACTTTGTAATACATAAATTGATGAAAAGTGGATTAAAGGCAGAGTAATCCTTCCCCATTTTCTGTCCCTGGTGTAAAGTTGCAAGAGCAGAGTAACAGTTTGTGTATGCTATGGCCTCCTCCAGAGCCAGGGACTGGCCTGTTCCTCTTCTTGCTCTTAAGTACACATCCAGCTAATGCTGTCAAACTGTGGATGCTGTGTGTCCCTGAAGTCTCAAATTTTGTAACAGAGATTGATGTATACCCCAGGCTATTAAAGAAAAAATCAACAGGCATGTTTCTTGACTTTAATATTTTTAAAATTACAGCAAGAGCAGTTAATCCGTAACCGTCTGCTCCTTAAAGGAAAGCAGGTTTATGGAATTTGCTGTGTAACTTTCTGACTTGAAAATAGCATTACTGTAATCTAAAGTAAGAGAGGATTGGGCTGTGGGATTTGTACGTCAGTGCCCGTGCGCTGCTGGTGGGAATCGGTTCACGGTTTGATTGGGGAAATCCTGGAGCAATACCCGATTCCTGCACGTGCTTGGGGCACATAGTGTACATCATGTTCCCTCTTTCTTCATTATTTGTGAAGTTCTCATGAACCGAGTACGCTGGGGTATCTTAAATTCCGATGGAATGTCACAGTTAGGTGGTTCTGCTGAAGCAGTTTCAGAAGCTGTGAAACAGGCTCAAGATAAAACCTCGTCTGATGGGGATGTGCTGGAGGAGCCACTGAAGTCAGTGGGAGGTTGCACCAGGCAAGTCTGTCAGAGCTAAAACAGTACAGAAAAAACCCTTTAAAATACTAGTAGTGGTAGTAGTAGTACTAAAACTATGTATATCATGCAAAATATCTGGGTCATAGGAGTGTTGGCAGATTTTTTACGAATCTGCTGTGGTGCTTAGTAGTTCAAAGCTAACTTGTATTGTAGTTTCACCAGGCTCCAAGTCCCAGGCTGCTGGGCTGGGGAGCTGTGAAACCAGCCCAGGGTACAGCACCCTGGCAGTCCTGCTCTACAGCTGGCTGCTCTCTGCTCCTGTCTTTGCACTCCCATTGTTCCTGAAATGTATACAAGTACACAACTGAAAGAGGAGTCACCTCGCTTTTCCGTGCTGTCCTGTGGGAGCAGTGGGTGCAGCCCAGTGTGACACAATTGGGTTCTTTAGCTGTAGTTTACAAAAGAAGATTTTCCTTTAACCAGTCCTATACTGTTATGTGACAATATGTTAATTAGCTCATTGTTTCAGCCTAATTTTGTGACAGTGCTATAATTATATCCCTCAATTGTGCCATGGAGTAATTGCTGTATCTCATCCAAATTTTATATTGAGATATGTTATTAGTAAACTTTGAGTTTGGCAGAGGTGTTTCGAAAATACTGTAAGGAGTCAGTAATCTTGTGTTCCTTGATTTAAAAGACAGACACTTGGCAATTTCAGGCTTTGAGACTGCCCTGTCAGTGTAAATAGAATATTGATTTTATTCCATTTCCTATCTCATTAGAGTCATTGTCATGAGGATGAATTCACGTTGTGTAATTATCTGTTCTTGCTGACAGTTCTCATGTCAGTGAGACATGTGTTTTCAGCTTCCACTTTCTCTAAGCACAAAAATAGCATTCTTCCCTGCCATCTTCTCCTTTAGTGTTGGGCTTTTTGCCTGCCCAGCTTTCTGCATCTTTCTTTGAGAGATGTGTGTGAACTAAGGTAGAGAAAACAGGGATGTCCAGCAAAGCCAGTTACAGGACAGTGACAACAGTGCCTCTTAGGGCACAGTTCTCAGTGCAGGAGATGCCTTATTTCTGTGTCAAAGACTTGTAATGGGGAGGAAAAATGCATCATTAATCTGTCTGTGCATTTCTTTATAGCAATGAGGGTAAGAAGAAACAGGAGTCTTTTCTGTGTCAGATTCACTTTCTTGGACATTTCCAGATAACCTTTCCATTGATTTGTGAGGCTGTTTCTTAATCATTTTCATTGACCCGGCTCAGGAGACAACTAACCCTCCTAAGAAATGACTTCTCAGTGTTATTTCTCTCTTCTGTCTCTTCTGAGAATCACTTTTTAATTTGCTTTCCATCCTTGTATCCTGATACTCAGTAAAGGCAAGATTCTGCTTTGGCCAAACCAACGTTGCAGTATTCCCAAGACAAGAAGCAAATGCTTCCAAATTTCAAAAGGTGAACTTTAAAACCCACCTGTGGATCACAAGAGTCTTTAGTACTGTTCTGCTAGTGGGGTCTAGAAACCCTCAACCCCTAAATCAGTTTTAATTAAATGAAAAAGTTCAGTCCTTTTCCTGTCCTGTCCCTACGGTCGTCCCTCTGGATTTATTGCAGTTGTTCCCATCTTATCAGGGAGAGCCCAAAGGAGAATCTCATGTATCAGCTGGGCTTTGCAGACAGTGTATCTTCTAGCACACAAAACTGAGGACTCCTTAGTGACTGAGTGTCACAGGAGAATTCTGAAGGGACAGGAAAACAGTTTATGCAGATAAAAAAGGATAATTCTATGCTAACATCTTCCTTTATTTAGTGGAGATATTGAAGATAAACCTCGGGTCTGATGTCAAGCTTTATTTCTGCTCAAAGGCTATTTTTAAAGCTGACATTTTTGTCTGTTTTCAGGTAGACAACAAACTATGACAAAATACTTTTTCTTCAAGTAACTGTTCATACAAAATACCCATCTAGTATTTCTTTGTGTTCTGAATATTTACCTTCGAGGCATCAGCTCCTCAGAGTCATACTTGTCTTTTTGTGGCTGGCAGCCTGAACAAGGAAGGGTGGAATTCAGGCTCACTTAGTGCAGTCACAAGTGTTGTCACTGACCTCAGCAGGAGCAGGATTTCCCTCCGAGTGGGTGATTGTCCAAACCCTAACAGAAAACTTACTACAAACCTGGGAGTAAAACATAGTTTGGGGAGTCTTACCAGGAATGTTTCTCCTGTCAGTACATGTGAGCACAAAAGCTAGTTTTCATTTGCTTTCATTTTGGGTGCTCTCTTTCATTTCTTGTTAGGGGTGACTACTTGTGTAATGAGAGTGAAATACCTTGTTTGGAAATGGTGGCCTTTAACTTGCACAGGGCTTTAGTGTATAAAATGCATCAATTTGCTGCTCTAACTCTTCTTGGTGTTTGGAAAAATCAATGCTTGGTATGGATTGGTTACCAAGCTGATGAACAGGAGAAAACCCTGCTTAGAGCTGTTCCACAGCTTTGTGACAGAGCCCTTCTTGCTGGCATTGGCAGCACGCTGTCCTGAGGGCCTCACAGGGAACAAATGCTCCTATCAGAGTAACTCAGGTCATTTGTGCAGAGCGGGAGTGATGGTGGGAGGATGCAGATCCAGCTCTTGTCTGTGGAGGACAAGTTTCAGTGCACTTTGGCTGCAGGCTGGGAGGTGTGTTTAGGCTTCCAGAGGTGCTCTGATGTGCTGCTATTCCTGCACGAGGCTGCAGGGGTGCCTGGTGGATCTGGTGGACCTGTTGGCACGTTCTCTGCTTGCAGATCTCTTGGTGCTGATATGTCATGGCTGGGAATCATGGCACAAGTGAAGTACACAACTGGTTTGCCTGGACACTTGTTACAGAGCAAGTTTTCCAAGACCTAAGAATTCAATATCAGAAGCACTGAGTAGTAGTGACTGCTGGTGCAGGATGACCCCAGACTTCAGAGTTTTAGGCACTTGAAGCGAGTGAGTATCTGTGTTTACCACACAGACTTAGTTGTTAACTTAGTTAACTTGTGCTTGCAAGTAATTATGTAGTTGTTTGTCTCTTGCTAGCAGGGATTAAAAATGTGGCATGATTTCAAGTGTCCTGGCAAAGAACGCGCAGTGCCTGTTGTAATCTCATTAGCTCCGTTAGGTGTGTTTTCCTTCCCCTGGAGTTGGTTGTTGTGATCACTATGTGCCTAGAAAAAGACTGTGGCTTTTTCTCATCTGTTGGTTTGCATCCACACTGACAGCATCGCTTCCCAGGGTGTGACTCTGGGGCTGTGCCAGTGACCGGCAGTGGAGGGTGGTGGGGAATAGGAAGATGGTGAACAGCATCTTCAGAAAGACGGGGATGGGAATCGTCCTCCCCTCAGCGCAGGCGGAGGATGCTGTTGGGGCTGCAGTGCTGAATCCCCGTCGTTGTTGTTGTCAGTGTGTCCCAGGCAGTGCCACGAGGGTCCCTCTGCTCCGTCCTCTGCTGAGATCCTCAGGTGGGGACAGGGCTGTAGTTCATCATGCTAGATCCGTATTTGCGGGTGGCACCAGGCTCCTGTGGCAGAGCCGGGCATCTGAGCCGTGTGAAGGGAACCCCTCCAGCCCAGCTCCGAGGGGGAAGGTTTGCCCTCCCTGCCAGGCGGTTTGCGGTGCCGGAGCCGGGCGCTCCTCCGGCCGCACGGGGCCGGCTCGCTGTCCCAGAGCTCTCGGCGTGCCCCGGTGCCGGTGGCCGTGTCCGAGCGGGCGGTCGGGCGCCGCC
>VXBR01008448.1:33659-47992 GCA_013400215.1 Cisticola juncidis | reverse complement strand
CCGCTCGCACGCTCGCTTTTTTAGTCCAGAAGTGACTAAGCTTCCTGTTATTCCACTCTGTCAGTTTTTCCCCAATCCTGCTGTTGTGTTGGGCAATATTTACTTGCCAGCAGCTTCCTCTGCCGCTGTCCCACTCCGCTCCGTCCTGTTCCCCCACTCCTCTCAGTTTGTTACTTGCGGCCCTCAGGGATGTTCACATTCACTCTGTTGCACTTATTTCTGCTAAATCCCGGATTTCTAAAGAGCTGTGAACCCCAGGAGAGCGTTAACTGATGCAGAAATGCTCTGTGGACCATGTTTGGTCTGTGGAGGGAGAGCTGTGCCTTGGTTCACCGTGTGAAGCCCCCTGGCACGGGTGCAGCCAGGGCGGCATCGCGGCGCTGTCCTGAGCTACCCCTGCTGCTGGGTGTGTTTCTGTGTACAGAGGAGTTGTTCCTGCCTCCTTGGAAACCACAGGCACACTTTGATTTAGCAGGGCTTTCCTTCAGATGATGGGAAATCGAAGGAGCTGCTCAGGAGAGGGTTTTCCCTCTGGAGCTCCAAGGGCAGCCTGCAGGCATTGACAAATGCCGTGCGGAGGTGGAGGGTGACTCTCCCTGGGTGCTGGGCACGGCTGGCAGGGTGGGCAGTGGCTGAAGGTGTCTCTCATGGACCCCCTGAGCCCAAGGACCTCTCCCAGCCCTGCACTGAGCCCTCTGCACGTGGCAGGGTGGGCAGGTGAGGCAGGGATGTCCCCGCTGCAGCAGCCTGCAGGGCTCCTGCACCTGGTCCCCACCACATGCCTTCACTGGGACCAGTAGCAGCAAACAGCCACGGTGACCAGTACTGCTGGTGTAAAAATAATACCTCAGGAGAAATAAACAAGCTATTTTTGTGTGTTAGGGGTGGCCATGCAGAGCTGACTCAGGGCCTTGCCTTGTGCTGCCACTGAGAGCTTATTCAGACATTCAGAGCATTTAGAGCAGCTCGAGGCACTTCCCTCGGTGCTGGGAGGGTGGGATGGTGCCAGTGGGGCCTGGAGGAGTCTGTGCCCCAGAGGGGCTGCTGGCTGCCAGGCACTGGTGCTGTGTCACAGAGCAGGGGACATCCAAGTGCCAGGTCCTGAGCTCCCCAGCAACACGGGCCGGTCGAGCTCGGGTGGTGCTTGTGCCCAGGTACAATTAATTACACAGAATTTCAAGAAGTGGGGAGCAAAACCTTATCTGGAAGCAAGTAGGGGCAGAGCTTGTAGGAAATGAATAGCGCCTGGCAGAGATTGGGTGTGAAAAGTGACACATAAATGTCACAGCATGAAAAATAGTTTCTCATATGTAGAATTAAACCACTCGTGACCCCCAGGCTACAGCAGGGCTGGGTATGCCAGGGAAAGAGCATCTTTCTTTTGTTTTACTATTTAATGGCACTCTATCACTTTTTACTTTCTAATAGCAAGTATTAATTTTAATTGTTTTACTTTGCACGTGCTGAATTCTGTCAATTACCAAATTCCAGGGCGCTGTACCCATTAGGCTCCATTTTTAGTTTTTATGGTGGTGACACATGCAGAAACAAAGGCCAAGGCTAACAATTCTACTTACCTGATAATTATGGTAGAGAGTAAAAGGAGAAGAGCTGTGTTGGGTCTGTCTTGCACATTTAAGGAAAGATGCAAGGCTAGTTTTCTGTCAGCCTGGGAAGCTGCACTGACTGGTTTTAAAGGGGTGTTTTGTAGCAAATCACTGTCTTGTCAAAAGTTCCCTCTTGTGGAAAACAGGTGGAATTTTTTCTTAGAAGTTGTTAGAGATTCAATGGGTTTGGTTGGTTGGTTGGTTTTTTTCTTTCAGAATAGAAATTCTTCAACTTTATTTAGTTCCGAAAATTCTTGTTGGACAGTGGCAGTGCATTCTGCCTTACTCAAGTGCATTTGTAGGTTTGTCCTTTCAGTCACAGTGGGATTCTGGCTGGAAGAGGCATCCACTGGCATGGTGTGTCCTGTTACTGGAAGCTCTGGGTGGTTTTCCTTCCATTCCTGAGTGAACTTCTCTTGTTCTTTGGTTTGCAAGGCAGGGCAGCACTGTCTGCTTTCCACAAGCTGAGAAAAGGGACATCTCAGAGCAGAGCTCAGGGGATTAATCTGAAATCATATCTCCAGGCTTTGCTATTGATCCCCAGAACAGTTCCCATTTGAGTGGCTGGCCTTGGTTTCAGGGAGATGTTTTATTTATCTGTAAGCATAGGTCTGGACAAATTTCTTCCTTCAGCAGAAATTCTTCTGTGAGGATGGTGAGTCTGGTGAGGCCCTGGCACAGGTGCCCAGAGCAGCTGTGGCTGCCCCTGGATCCTTGGCAGTTCCAAGGCCGGGTAGGACAGGGCTTGGAGCAGCCTGGGACAGTGGGAGGTGTCCCTGCCATGGCAGGGATGGCACTGGGTGATCTTTAGGGTCATGTTTCTGTGATGCCATGTAATTTCTCACTTAGAGCTTTTTGTCTCAGAGTGCTTTGTTTCACCTGCTCTGTTGCTAACTCAAATCCTATTTTGAAATGAAGTTTAATAAACTTCCCAAATTTTAGCCAGAATTTATCATTTAACTTCATTTGAATAAAATAATACTTTAGTAATTACTTTCCCCACTAATGCTGGGGAATTATTTTTCAGTCAATAATATATTTGCCTGACAAATGTATTGTAATCATATTTAAATTGTATTTAAAACAGCATGTCAAGATGCTGTACTTGCTAAAAACAAGGGAAAAATACAACTTAAAGGAAAACAAGAAAATAGGGAAAGGTATAATAGGGAAAGGTATAAAGGTATAATATAAACTCTGCCAATAAAAACCCCAAAAATGTGGATGTGCTGGCATTTCAGGATGGGATTGCAGCAGTGATTTCCCGTGTCTGGGGTGTGGGGCTGCAGTTCTCAGCAATGCTTTTAGAGCAGCCTCTCCCATAAAAATCCAGCCATAAAAACTGACAGCCATTGACCTTCAGCCTGTGGAGGAGGCCGCTGGTGTGGCTGGGCAGCAGAGAACAATCCATGGACGTGATGCTGATTTCTGTGATTCAGCGCTGCCCTGCGCCGTGCCCGCGCGGCTGCAGCGCCCGCGCTACGGCTGCATGGGAGCGCTGCATGGGAGCGCTGCACCGGAGCGCTGCAGCCTGTCCTCAGGGCTGCACAGGAGCGCTGCAGCCCTGTCCTCATGTCACCTGCAGCCTCAGCCCTAGTGAAGGTTCTGTGTAGTGCTCTGTGTGGTGGCTGTGGAGTCACTGTGGGGGTCACAGGAACCCTGGTACCTGCTCAGCATCCACTGTTCCGGCCACTCGGTGCTGGGCACCACAGGAATCTGCACCCACAAATGTCCCGTGTGTTTTACTTGATCTGGACGCGAAGTTGTTCATTCTCCTCCTCAGTTGTGAGTTTTTACACGCCTGAGTGAGGATTATACAGATTACCAGAGATTGCTCTAAAGGGATTTGGCAGCGTTGGAAGTTCAAAGAGCAGCTGGAGCTCTTGCTGTGAGGAACTCGTGGTTCCCAATGCTGCTGTGACCCACGAGCCCCCCTCGGACTGGAGGGGCTGCTTTTTCTGTACCCACCTGGAAAATTGTAATTCCCTCGTGTCCTGGGGTACAGCACTGCCTGGGGGTTGGTGGAGGGGTGAGGAAATGAAGCGTTGCTCAGTCTCAGGCTGCAGAGTCTGTGTCCTGGGAGTGTCAGTATAAATACTGATGGATTGATACATATGTTGTGTCTATACAGACATGGGGATATACTAACATTTGTAGTAATACCAAGATCAGCCACAAATTGTATTAAATATTTATATAAATTTTAAAAACATTCAAATTTTTAAATACAGAAATGTAAATAAAATTTATAAAAGTTAAAGAGTTTATATAAGTAGTTGTATGTCCGTATGTGGTTGATGCATTTGCTAATGCTGTTACAAAATGAGGATTGGGGTCGTTTGGGGGTATCCCAGCAGCCACCTGACCCAGGGTCAGAGGGGCTAGGACTGGACAGGTGCTCAGCTGACATCACTATGGGTGTGAAGTGGCACAGGTGTAAATGTCCCCATCTGCATCCCTGTCCCCGTCCCCATCCTCATGCCACTGTTGTGGCACTGGGGATCATTCTGTGCTTCCTCGGGCTGAGGAGGAGGAGGAACCCACAGACAGCATGAGCAACAAGGAGGGTTTTGCTGCTGAGCTGGTGTCTTTTCTTCTGTTTTGTGCTGGCAGTCTGCTTGCTCTGTTTGCTTTTTTCTTTCTGTTTTTAAATCCTGTTGTATTTCATGGCAGTAGGACAGCTCCCGTAGGAGTGCTATTAGCTGTGCAAGCCAAATGATCCATTAGAGGGGTTGAGGCTTTTATGTACCAGAGTCACACACAAAGACGTCATTAAGTGGTCACTTTGCTGTGTTTTCACATGAAAGGATTCGATTTAAAAAGTGTCTGCAGAGTGCTGCTGCCATCAGTATCCCTGTGCCACAGCAGCAGCCCTGGAGGGAGCTGAGGGGGCTTCACGGGGCTGCCCTCACCTCCTTGCCCTGGAGATGTGTGTGTCCCCCAGCTGGTGTTCTGCTTGCTCTGGGAGCTGTTTGGGGGTGTCCAGACCCAGAGCCCTGCGTGGCAGGCTGTGAGCTGGGGGGCTGCGGGGTGGGCACTGCCCCCAGCTCGGGCTTTGGCCCTGAGCAGCGTCTGGTTCCTGGGACCAGCCCCAGGAGAGCCCCCGCAGCAGCGGCAGGGCCGGGGCACAGAGCCCCTCCTGCAGGGCTGTCCCCAAACAGGCTGGGGACTGCAGCCTGCCTGCACAGAGCCCCTCCTGCAGGGCTGTCCCCAAACAGGCTGGGGACTGCAGCCTGCCTGCACAGAGCCCCTCCTGCAGGGCTGTCCCCAAACAGGCTGGGGACTGCAGCCTGCCTGCACAGAGCCCCTCCTGCAGGGCTGTCCCCAAACAGGCTGTGCTGCACCCCGGGGTAGAGGCTGGGGACTGCAGCCTGCCTGCTGCAAGGCACTCAGGCTGGCCCTGTAATACATTAGGGAGGTTTCTCTGAATGTGGCAGGCAGCCTCAGCACAAAGTGCCTGCAAACAGTTTATTTTTAAAAAGGAAGCCATAGCTTACATGGAGTTAAATGTTTTCCTGTAACACACATGGGCATCAGGATAAATAGTTTTACCATTTACAGGCAATAGTTGATGGTATGTAGCAGCCATCCTCCTGCTTGGTTTCAAACGCGCCGGGTCAGGAGGAATTTGTGCTCCCTGACAGAACAGAGGGAGGTGTTTGTGTGTTTGTTTTGGATCAGAAGTGCTCGGTGTGTTCCAGCTGCACTGTTGAGCCGTGGCTGCTGGTTCTGCAGCTTTGGCACCCTCAGCACTGGGAGCCAGCCCCAGGCAGAGCCCCCGGCTGGGGAACACCGGCAGAGCAGCAGCAGCTCCAGCTGCAGCTCCAGCTGCAGCTCTCGGTACCAGGGCACCGCCAGAACAGCCAGAGGGGCCCGAGGCACTGGAAGCTGTGTCAGTCATTAGTGCCTGTCCAGTAAGGGCAGGTGGGATGTGCAGCACCCACTGGAGTCGCTGTTGGCCACAAGAAGATTTTTCTTTTGTCTTTAGGAGGTAGCCTGCTAAATGTTAGAGGGTTGTAGGTCTGACCGTGAATAGCTACTTAAAATTACAGAGTCACAGACTCGGTGGGTAAAGGAGCTGGCAGTCTCAGAAGGGAATCCCAAGAAAGCTTTTCTGTTATTAAATATGCGATCAGGGTGTTTTCTGGAAGGAGATGATTATCAGAGAGCTAAAATTGCAGTTGTGTTTAGTGTGGGATGTTAAAAGCAGGGTGAGCTGTGCTTTCCAGAAACTGCTGTTGTGGGGAAGAGTCTGATGGTGACCACACAGAAATGGGCACGCTCCTGTTCACCTGTGTGCAGGTCTGAAAAACCCAGGTGAGCTGTCAAGATCCAACACACCTGTCAGAGGATCCAAGTCTTCTAGAAATACCCTGTATTTTCAGAATGTAGAATTTTGGGAGGGATTTGTTCCAAGGCAAGGTTGGTCATTTTCTTTTGTCTGAGTTTGCCGTGTGTTCTACAATTCTGTAAGTGTTCACACAAAGTGCTGTGTGGAGAGTAAAGCCATGGTGTGTAGCTGTGGATTCTTCTGGCCTGTGGGGAGGTGTCTGGGGACAGGTACATGGTCCTGCTCCCCTGAAGACAAGGTGAAAAATCCTCCCAGTCCAAGTCCTGATCACCAGACCGTGCTGAGCCCTGTGCTGCACCTGATGAGGCGTCACAGGAGGCTGAACACAGCAAGGTCAGGCACATCCTGCTCCCATCCAGAGTGGATGGCATTTCCTCTTTTATGGCAATGAAAGTGAACTATACAGAGTAGGAAATAAATCTATGTATTAAACACCAAAAAAAGAAATGGAGAGGCAGCATGAGATTAAAAGATTTACTGCTGCAAGGAGAGCAAAGCAAATGTGTGCTTGTGGCTGTGCTGGAAATAGTGAAAAGTTTTTGTGTCAGCTGCTGCAGACCTGGTGCTGCCCGAGTGTCAGAGGGGCTGGCACTGAGCTCAGCTGGGCACTGCCTGTCTGAGCCCAGGCTGGGGCAAAGCACCAGGAGAGGGGCCCAGCTGGCCCCGTGCCCCTCACCCCGCTGGCCTCGAGGGGCCGGGGAGCCTCGGGAGTGTTTGTGCTGAGTTTTAGTCCGGCAGGATTGGGTTAATACCCCGGTGTGCTGGAGCAGCCCATGGGGACATTGCTGCCTCCACTGCCACCTCTGAATTTACTCACTTACAGTGTTCCTTTTGTAATGATTGGAAGAGAGTTCAGAAGAGGTTCAGAGAGATGAAAATCTGCCTTGAACCCTGCTGCCTGCAGTTAGCAGGATGCAGTGTCAGGGTACCTGGGAGCTGCTCGCTGCAGGGTCATGAATGCTGCCCGTGTTCTGGACAGATCTGTGCCTGTGGTTTCCAGCCTGTGGTTTCCAGCTCCTGGGCTCTCTGTGGACCATTTGTAAAGGTCCATGGAATAAAAGTGAGACAAGAAACCGTGCTCCCACACAGACAAGACTGCATGTCTTTAGGGAAATTCTCTAACATCTGTAAATTTAAGAAGATTGAAGGTTAAAGGTGCCCTGGGCTCCAGAGCTACATGCAAGCTAGGAGGATATAAGTGGTTTGATAGTAGCTGGTGGTAGCTAAGCATAAGCACAATTTACCTGGGGCTAAATAGTCTTTAACTCTGAGTAAATAGCTTTCCTTAAAGACCATTTCCTAGGTGGATAGAAATGCTGGTCTCAGTGGGGAAGCAGCGAGGCTCCTTGTTTCCTGGGAGCCAGAGGACATTGCATTAGATCACAGGAATGATTTTTATGGCTTTAAAGCATTTGAGTGTATGAAGTACATTAAGTGGTTGGGGTGTACAACGCATACTGCCAGGCTTTGGGTCTCATCCAGAGAGTTGTGGAACAGCCTAAACCCCAGCACTGAAGTGAGGACATTGGGTTTAATCTGGATTTCAGAATCAGGTTGGTTAACTGCTCCTCTGATTCCAGCAACACATGTTGTAGTTCCATGTTACCCATTTAGCAGTAATTGTTTCACTGTACTCATGCAGGATCTCATTTTCCAGGTATCTGGTCAGTGTGTCTGCAGTCTGCTTGTGTTTGCTTCAGCCCGTGGCATAAGGAACAAAGATGCAGCTTCTAATCCTGCTGTGCCCATTCTCTTCTCCAGGGCCGATGTTCAAGGGAAAACTGCAAATACCTTCACCCACCACCACACTTGAAAACGCAGCTGGAGATCAACGGGCGCAATAACCTGATCCAGCAGAAGAACATGGCCATGCTGGCCCAGCAGATGCAGCTCGCCAATGCCATGATGCCCGGAGCCCCGCTGCAGCCCGTGGTACGTCCAGGGCTCCAGGAGCTGGGCTGGGGGAGGCAGCACAGCCTCCACCCCGGGGCATCCCACAGAGGTCAGGAATGGGAGGGAATCAGCTGCGCTGAAATGGCCCTCTGTGTGTCTGTGTTGCTGAGTTCTGCCTTGCCTGGACTAATATTTTTAATTAATTTCAGTAATCTTGAGTTAATTTAATTTATCTTCTGCAACTTAATTCTCAAAGTTTGGAAAGCAAATGATCTGCATGAGATTTTTGTTTCCTTTGCAACATCACATGCTCTAGGAAACTCCTGGCTTTGAGAAGATGCCCACTGGGTGTTTTCCTTTCACTTGAGGGAGCTTTCCCAGAGAACTGCTTGCTGGAATTGAGCTTTGGTTTAGGGAGAGTTAGGCTCAGCTTCACCATGGCATCAGTCAGTGTGAGCCCATGGGGCAGCAGAGAGCTGGGGTGGCTCTGTGCCCTGCCAGGGCTGTAGGACAGGGGTGTCCCCTCTTAGACCTGTGCAGCACATCCCAATGTACCTGTGAGCTTCAGAGCAATGCCAGCTGGCTCTGATAACATGCTGTTAGTGTGCAGGATATTTATATTGCTATAAAATAAGCACAGTAGAAAATAAATGGGGTAGTCTTATTTGCTGTACAGCGGACACACAGGTGTCTATTTGAGGGTATTGGGCTGAAATCAAACATCTACATCTCTTAAGTTACACACTAACAGACTGGTTCCACTTTAAAGTTCATTATTACATAGCTGATAACCCAGTAATGAAAAGTGCAGTTAATTAATAGTGTATTTAAGAGTAATATTTAATTTCCTGTAATATTTGCCAGATAGTTTTTCATTCACATGGATGAAGAATCATTCATTACAGAAGTTATACCCATTTACACAACTCTTATTCTCTTTTCTCCAATGATACCTGCATGTTTTTGTTCGTTATTTCCAATGACTCTTGCTTTCAGACAATTCAGTCATTTCCTCAGGAATACAGAAACCTGGGTTATTCTCTGCTGTCTGCCTTAAATTGATATGAAACAGAGAAAGAGTTGTGTTAACTCTGTAGTTGTTTTTCCCTCTAAAATTTAGTTGGGGAAAAAACCTAAATGCCTTGAGTAACTGCTTTATTTAGATAGTGAAAGACAAACAATCCTGGCTGAATTTTATTTGGCAGTTACACTGCATTTGGGGGCAGTTATTTAATCCTTGCTGCAGTGTAGCAGCTCCGTGTTGGGTTTTCACAGCATTATTTGGGCTCTACATCCAATTATCTTCACACCCACAAGGGTACATCACTCTTCTTTGGAAACATGCAAACCAGCAAAAGAAAATCTTTTTTGCATGTGCTCCGTCTTCCACTGGTTTAGTGTTTTAGCCTAACTAAAGCATCTCCCTGATGCAGTGAGTGTCTGAGTCTCTGTCTGCATGGCCAGCCTGTTGAATTCTGTAGCACAAAAGGATTGTGGCTGTATGAAACCCCCCGAGTTCCTAAGCCAGCTCGAGCTGCACCAGGGTCAGAAAAGCTTTGCCTGTGCCTGAGGTCAGCTGTGGTTGATGCTTTGTCAGGGCTCTCAGATGTCTTTTCCCCAAGGGCCAGCCTTGTACCTGCTGTGGCCATGTCCCTCTGGTAGCCCCGGACTCTCTGTGCCCCCTCAGAGGGTCTGTCATTCCCTGTGGCATTGCTGGAGTGTGGATCCACAGGGAGTTCACTCCAGGAGCTGCCACGTGCTGTGGGCATGCAGGAGGCTGGAGAACCACCAGAGCTGGTGGGGATACCTGTCCCGTGCTCTGTTCATGTGCAACAGCTGCATGGGTGTTCCCCATCAGCCACAAACACAACAAATTTTATGAATTTTTATCCTTTCCAGCTAGCAGCAGGAACTCACCTCCTTCAGCTCCAGGGATGGCCAGAGAGTTGTCCTGGTGCCAGCACAAACATTGAGTGTCTCTTTCTGTGTCTCCCCTGCAGCCGATGTTCTCTGTTGCACCGAGCTTGGCCACCAACGCGTCAGCCGCCTTCAACCCCTACCTGGGGCCCGTGTCCCCGGGCCTGGTCCCCGCAGAGATCCTGCCCACGGCACCCATGCTGGTGACAGGGAACCCCGGCGTGCCCGTGCCCGCCGCCGCCGCCGCCGCCGCCCAGAAGCTGATGAGGACAGACCGGCTGGAGGTAGGAGCTGGGTGCTGTAACTCACCCTCGCAGCTGCTGCATTTACTGCGTGTTCTAGATACCAAACACTTCCCTTGTGAAAGCAAATAATGCAGGTCTGGCTTGGGCTGGTAACGTGGTGTGTTGGTGATGGTAAGAACGAGGAGTGGCCGAGTGATTGTACTGTAAGTTCAGGCTGTCACTCTGCTTCTGAGCCTCCCTTGCAGAAAGGAATGGGAATATTTAGGATGATCATGGCAGCAGCAAGAGCACCACGAAGCTGCTAGTGTGTGCCCAGAAGGCGTTAGCATGGTGGGGGCACAGGCACTGAGCGCTGGGCAGAGCTGCAGAGCTGCAGAGCTGCAGCTGCTGGGGTGCAGATGGCTCTGGGCACACGGTGCCCATGCTCCCTGCTGGCCTCCTGCACTGGCTTATCACCCTTGCTGCAGCCCTGACAAGTGTCAGTGCTCCTGAGCTGCTGCTCTCCCTGCTCCAAATTTTCTTATCTCAAAGGCCTGACAATGTTTTCAGCACCTTATCAGTGCTGCTGCAGCGTGGGCGGGGAGCCAGGGACCAGGGACGTGCCACCACTGCTGTGAGCTTGGGGCACAGCCTGTGGGCACAGCCTGGGAGCACAGCCTGGGAGCACAGCCTGGGAGCAGAGCCATGGGCACAGCCTGAGAGCATGGATCACAGCCTGAGAGAATGGATCACAGCCTGAGAGCATGGATCACAGCCTGAGAGAATGGATCACAGCCTCAGAACACAGATCTCAGCCCATGGGCACATGAGAGCAGGTGCTTGGCAGCCTGGTTGGGTCTGGTGGTGAAAAGGCAGCAATGGGGAGGCTGAGCAGCCAGGCTGCCCTGCTGTCACCCTGGTGTGTGCTGGACACAGCAGGGTGTGAGGGCACAAGGCCACTTCTCCTGCATGGCTGCTGCTGGGCTCCCTTCTGGAGCGGGTCTGGTCACTGAGCTCAGGGAGCACGCTGGCAGGAGCAAGAAGGATCTCTGTTTTATGCAGCCTACTGTATTTGTAACTGTTCTTTCTGCCTGTGCATGTGCACTAGCAGGGATTAACTCTCCTTCCAAGGGAAATTAATTCCTTTTCCTTAGCTGTGTCCCTGGCTGGTGAGCTGCTGCTCAGAGGGGTGAGCTGGGAGGAGTGTGGAGGGTCATCTGGCAGCCAGCGTTTCCTGCTGCTACTGTCACTATTCTCAGAGCTCACATCACCACAGGTCACCTTCCTGTGGGATCACATCATTTCCCTTTTTAGAGATGTTTTCCCTGAGGGAAGCATTCCCCAAAGCACGCTCGGGTTGCAGGGGAGGCAGCCGTGCCGAGCTCTGAGCTGGCACACAGGTGGCTGGTTGGAATCACCCTGGGACGTTTTTCCCTTGAGGACTCTGTTTCATGATGGACACCTGCCAGAGGTGGATTAAAACCAAAATGCAATTAGGTAAATTCATAAATAAATCACGATGGATTCGGAAATGAGTATGGAGAGGAGGATGCCTGTGTTGGGAACCCTTTGGGCTGTGCTGCCAAGATCAGCTGCTGTGTTTGATTGTGCTTCCGGCCCTGCAGTGCCCGTGGGCTGGTCAGGGTGGGACATGAGGGCTCAAAACCATCCTGGTCATAAGCAGAATGTACCCACTGTCCCCAGGAAAGCAGAGCCCCCACTTTGTGTGCCCCTCCAGGGCAGCCCTGGTGCTGGCTGTGGCTGTGACCGCTGTGCACAGGGAACTGGTGATGGCTGGGACCTCAGCTGCAGGATTTGGCCATCCAGACGCTGCATTCTCTTGATACTGCTCTTCAAGGAATGATGCACTACTGAGACAAGCTCCTCTGCATGAGAGGGAGATGCTAGAGTACCACTCTCAGGGTCACAATACTGTTTTTCCCTTCTGCAAATCCAGTTTAAACAGTGAAACATGTAGGTGAGAACATAATTTACAAATGCTTTCCAGTACAGTCATCATCTGATCTGGAGTATCCAAATTTAGTATCCAGACACTAAACAAGCATGTCATCTTTATGAACACTGAGATATTTAAATGTAAGGCGACAGAAATGCAGAATGGATTTGGGAGATTCTGCAAGATCTGGCTATTACCTCCCAGAGGAGCCAGCAGTGACTACCTGCTTTTCCAGGGAGCTGCAGCTGTGGCATTGCCATTTGTTATGGCATGATCAGAGCTTTATAAGGCTCCACTCACTCTCCCTTGGAATGAACTGTCCTGGAGAAAAATAACCACAATGATGTTAGTATCTAATCTTGGAGTATGATTGGTTCTGCTCAGAATTTTAAATATTTATTTTCAAGAGCGAAGTACACTGACAGGAATTAAGTCAGCACATGTTCTGGCATACAGACCCAAGTTGTTCCCAAGCTGAAGGCTCTCAGCAGGCACACCTGGGGTTCTCAGGGATGCAGGCAGACTGTCGGGCAGCACTGTCTCTGCTGAATGAGTGTGAGCCTTGGTAGGGTAAGGTCGGTGGCTGCTACTAGCAGTGGGATTGCTGTCCTCTGGATTTCATACCAACAGCATGCAGGTGTTGGGTGTCCAGTGCTTTCAGCCACTCCTGTAAGGAATCTGCATCTCAGGATGGAAATGTCATGGCTTGAGGCTTTTCCACAGCTTTCCTCTCATTCGTCCCCTGCAGGAAATACCTTGAACAAAGTGTGGTTTCTTAGTGAATTAGAAAAGATGCAAGAAGGACAGGGAAGTGAGAAAGAAAGGAATTGCCTAACACTTTATCAAAAACAGCTGTTTCTGTTGGAATGCAGTCATTTTCTATTAGGAGTGTTCCAAAGTCAGGAATGACCACAGCCAAGCTGCTGTTTCTTGCTTGGTTCTTATATGCCATGTTTTGCCAGAAAGAAGCAATTTAGAAGTTCTTGGCGCTGGTCAGCTCTGGGTGATCAGGGCTGTTGTGCTGGCTGGCATGTGCCAGTGCAGGGGACTGGACCAGGGAAGGGATCTGGCTGCAGGATTACCTGGCAGGCAAGTGGTTGTTTTCCCACCCAGGAATTTGCCTGAGCTGTTTCTGGCACGCTGCAGAATCCATTTTGCTAGCCTGAGCAAGAGGACACAGGATGAGCAGGCTCAGTGCTTGGCTCTAATCACGGTGGGGTTTCATGCTCCTTGACATCTGAGGTGGCTCTGGAGAAGGCAGTCTCTGCTGCCAGGTCCCTGAGCCCTCCATCCCACTGCGCTGCCTGGGCCCAGCCCCTTCCTCGTGGTGCTCTCGCAGGCTTTCAGAAAGCCTGTCTCTGCTCTGAGCCACGCCTGCAGCACCCATCTCCACATCTAAGTGGCTTTGTTTTCCTGGTGTCACAGGTATGTCGAGAGTACCAGCGTGGGAACTGCAACAGGGGCGAGAACGACTGCCGCTTCGCCCACCCCGCCGACAGCGCCATGATCGACACCAACGACAACACCGTCACCGTCTGCATGGATTACATCAAAGGGAGGTGCTCCCGGGAAAAGTGCAAATACTTTCACCCTCCTGCACACCTGCAAGCCAAGATCAAGGCTGCCCAGTACCAGGTTAACCAAGCTGCAGCTGCCCAAGCAGCAGCGACTGCAGCTGCCATGGTGAGTGTGGGAGCACCTCTGGACGTAGCCGTACACTGAGGAGAGGCAGTGGTGGAAGTGTGTTTGTCCTTGCCTAGGAGGGTGTGTGTGCCTGGGGACACTACGTGGTGCACTGAGCTTTCTCAGCATGTGGTGCCTGATTTCTCTGTAGTAGTTCCAGACCACTGAGGTGTTTGACTAATTTTGCCTGCTGGTGTACGGAGTACCTGTGTGTTCTCTGTGTGTGCCCACGCGTGTGTGTCTGTACACGTGGGCTACTCGTGTCTGTGGTTGGGCTGTCTGTGTGCGGGCAGGTGTATCTGTCAGCTGCACAGCCAGGTAAATCCGTGTTTGGCTTCTGTGAGTCCGTGTTTGTAGAGGTGGAGTTTGGAGTGGGTCTGACCGTGTTGCTGCTGTCCCCATCCCGTGTCCCCGAGGGCTGGCGGTGGCTGTCCCAGGCGCTGGTGCAGGCCGTAGCTGCAGCAGGCAGATTGGGCCCACTGAGGAGCTGGTTTGGTGGCGAGGCGAGGGCAGCTCTGGGGGGCTGTGGTGGCAGGGGGTCCCGCTGCGCTGAGCCCGCGGGTTGGGGAGCAGAGCAGTGGGGGCGGCAGGGCCGGCGCGGGCGGGGAGCGGCTCGGGGGTCCTGAGCCCCTGTCCCCGGCGTGGGCAGCCCTGCGGCCCCGTGCCCTGCCCGGCGGGCCGTGCATGCTCAGTCTTGTTAC
>VXBR01008448.1:22560-33397 GCA_013400215.1 Cisticola juncidis | reverse complement strand
CTGTGACCCTCATGGAGCTGGCGGTGCTGCTGCCCAGGGCCTGGCTGCGGCCCAGCCCAGGCTCTCCCGTGGTGTGGTACTGGTGCCGTGTCCCGCCGTCCCTGTGCCGCTCCAGTGGTAGGCAGAGAGTGCTCCTGGAAAGCTGCTCCAGCTGCTCCCTCGCCTTTTATTTGGTAGTTCAGTCTGCTATGCCGCTTGCTTGCTCACGGAGAAACATGGTGCTGCCTGGTTATTTTGCCTTCTACTGATTTTTCTTTTTTCCTTTTTCTCTCTCCTTTTCTCCTCCCTTCTTCCCTCTCTCCCTCCCATTCTCCTCCACACCCCACCCACCCCCTCCCTTTTTTTTTTTTTTTTTTGTTTTTTGTGCTTTGTTTTTTGTTTTTTGTTGTTCTTTAAATAGTAGGAAAGCTCTGGAATGTTGCTTAGGATCTTTCTAATCGTAAGATTAGAAATAATATGTCTGTCTGAAGTTAAAATGAGTTATTACCATGATATAAATGACAGCTTTTTGCTGTTATGGCAAAGCAGAATTGGAAGTATTTTGATTATAAGTATCTGTTAACTAATTTTTAGGCAGTTGTAGAAAGCATTAATTAGAATTCTTATCAGCATTTCTTGTTTTTCTTTTTTTATTCAGCACAGCAGAATATTACCATGCCCTCATAATACTGAAAATCTAATTTTTCCTTTTATTTGGAGTCTCTGCTTGAACAAGTTGGATTGAGAAGGAAGAATTTGGAATAGCTTTTGTGTTAATGACCAATCTTTTTTTTTTCTGTCACTGCTGTTACTTAATTATTTTTTCATAATTGACAGCCTGTTCATTATATGCCAGAGAATTTCAAAGAAGTTTGGAAAGAAAAAGTTTGCAATTTTCTATGATGTCAAGATGAAAATAAGAAAATGGGAGTAGATGAGCAGAGACAGATGTGATGCTGGTTGTTGCTGTAAGTGTGGTCTCTGTTTTCAAATCCTCTGAGGCAATGTCTGTCATATCAGGGACATCTGCAGAATGGTCTGATAAAAAAACAGTACTTTATTCTATGTGTGATGGATNTCCCTTTTTTTTTTTTTTCTTTTTGTTACTGGACTTTATTTTTATACCCATCCACTATTCAGGGAATTCCTCAAGCTGTACTTCCCCCTTTACCAAAGAGGCCTGCGCTTGAAAAAACCAATGGTGCCACCGCAGTCTTTAACACTGGTATCTTCCAATACCAGCAAGCTCTTGCCAACATGCAGTTACAGCAGCATACAGCCTTTCTCCCACCAGGTAAGTGCTTCACTGGCGCCTTTCGGGGAGGGAGAGGGGGACCTCTGGGCACAGCACTGCAGCAGGCAGCTGTTGGTTGCTGGTGGCAAAGGCAGTGTGTGTGCTGAGGCCGCGAGTGCCAGGCACAGGCAGCCCCTCCAGCCGTGGCACAGCAGTGCCCGTGGGCACAGGAGGGGCTGCCTGTGAGAACACTGCCTTCTCTCTGCTCCCTGCAGAAGCTGAGTGGGTGTTTTCCAGTCTAACACAAAATCAGCGTCATGCTCTGTCACCCCAAATCAGAATTTGAAATCTCCTTTCTCCTTCCTCTTTCCCTGGATTAACTGCTCTTCCTTCCACATCCCTCAGCTGTTGTGCTTGTTTCCCTGTAAGACCCCTTGGCCTTGGCAGTGGTGGCTCTGAGTCACACACATAGGGGTTTTTTAATGAGGTTTTAATGAGGTTTTAATGAGGTGCAGTGATCCTAGGCGGCACAGGCAGCCTCACAGGCAGTGTCACAGGTGGAGAGTCACAAACCTACACAAGAAGTCACAGTCTGGGCCATACCACTGGTGTCTCAGGGCTGGCCTTGAGCTGAGTAAAGCCAAGTGCTTCTTCTCAGCCAAGAGCTCTACACTGTCCTGGTGTAATTGCTGAAGGGTTGATGCCTGTACTGTGTACCAAGCAGAAATCCCTTCACAGGACTGGTGATGGGACATGAAGTGCTTTGGTTCTGCTGATGGCACTGCATGAGAAATGATCTCCAGTATGTCCTGGGAGGTTCTGCCCTTAGGTACACAGCTGGGGTGGTTTGTTACACCTGAACCCACACTAAAGCAGCACCATCATTCCAGGAGGTGTGCAGGGCCCAGCTGATGAATCTGCACTCAAAAATGGGAGAGTCTGTGAGGACAGCCCTTCATAATGCAGACTGGAAAGGAAAAAAAAATACAGATAATCAGTTTTTACCCAAAAATTTAAAAGATTTTATCCTAAATATCTTCAGCAAGTATGTTTTTAGGAAATCAGTATAATGTCCTTTACTATTCTTGATCTGGCATACAACCAACATGTGTACTTTAAATGGCACAAATTCAGGTTCTTGATCTAGTGCACTTTAATAATGCAAAAATGCATTGCAGCCACGAAGTGTGTCAGTAAATGTTGCAAAGCTTTCTGGAGTCAATAGCAAGATGGGTGGAGTAAGCTGCAGGTCAGATCCCTAGCCAACATCCTAAAATCCATATAAAAATGCATATAAAGTCATAGACTCATGGAACCACAGAAAGGTTTGGGTTGGGAAGGCCCTTAAAGACCACCTCATTGCAGACCCTGTGCCTTGGGGGAACACTTTCCAATAGACCAGTTTGCTCAGAGCCCTGTCTGGATAGACTCAGAATCCTTCCTATAAATGTTAAACAATTCACAGATCTCTTTTGGCACAGCACTGGAGTCTGTAAACTGCAGTTTTCCGGCTTCCATGAAAGCAGCGAGGGGCTGGATGGTTTCTGGAAATGCTGGAGCTGCCTCTGTATTTCCCCTTTGAACTCCTGAGCTGGGCCTGTGGTCTGTGTTTGCCCCTCATCACAGACGGGTCTTTCCCATCGGCTCTTGACACACCTGACCTCAGCTCTTCCTCCAGAAGATCCACACTGAAACCTCCAGCAGCTTGGCACTGGTTCTTGAGCTTCATTAGACCTTTCCTGACCACTGAAGTTTAGTATATGTTACACAAGAAAAGTAAGGGAGTTTTTAGCCTGAGCTATTATAAATTCTCTTTTTGTATTTTTCAGATAGCGGCAGTTTGAACTTTCCAGTAATCCAGTACTTTCCAAAAAGTTTGAAAAATGCCTTTGGCACCTTGCCCTTTTTAGTTTCTCCCACTTCAAGTGAGCTGGGATCAGTTCCTGTTTGGCACAGTCACCTGGAAGCAAAGTTTCTCCATGTGTCCTTACGAAGCCACGGAGAGCACAGAGCGTGGGTGCCCCCCACTCCAGGGCCACGGAGCAGGGCCAGGGCAGCTCAGTTGGATCTGAATTAAAGTGACATTTTTCAGGTTCAGGCAAGGTGTAAGTGCTCATTTGTTCCTAGTTGCTCCAGGCAGGAGGGCTGGAGGGCAGGACACCTGCAGAACCCACACAGGCTGGGTGTGCCCAGGGTTGTTTCCCTGTGGGCAGACTGGGTGGGACCCTCCCCTCTGCAGGGCACATCACTCCTCATGCTGTACTGATACTCACTGGTGTTCCAGAAGACCTCAGATACTCTGCTGAGTTGTAAGGCATTGTTCTGGCTGGCTGTGTGCCAGGCATGTGAAGCACATCCAGGGAACATCCTTGCCTGGGAGTGGACACTGCACTCCAGCACACCTTAAGTGATTAAATGTTCTTCAGACATTCGTATCACCCCTCTCAACTGAAGCTCCCTCTGTGCACAGCTCCCCTCTGGAGGTTTCCCCAAAACCCTGTCCCCAGACAGGGGAGTTCAGGGGTGTTGCAAGAAAGCAGCAGGAACATTTGTGCTGTAGAGAGAAGGGGAGTTAGTCTGCTGAGTCAGGAGGCTCTGCAGTCTGTGTTCACAGCCTGGTTTTGTCCCTGGTGCTGGCTGCCAGCTCGGGACACCCCTGAGACATGGGTGACCCCCCTGCTGTGAATGTGCAGAGCTCCTGGTGCTCAGAGCTTTACCTGCTCCGTGTCCTGCAGCCCTGGGAGCTGGCTGGGGAGTGCTCCTTGGGCAGCCCAGTGCCATCCTGCCCCTGCCTGTGCCTCAATTCCCAGTCTCCTCAGGGGTACACGTGTAGCAGTTCTGCCCCAGGCATGTCCCCCAGGTGACCAGAGTGTCCTGGGGAAGCAAGATCCTCCAGAGGAAGGGCTCAGCTTGGCAGGATCCCCCAGGAGTTGATGTGGTGGTGCAGCTGCAAGGGGCAGGATTGCAGCTGGCAGCTGAACCCCAGAGCCAGCGAGGAAAGGCTCCAGCTACCTCTGCCTCGTGTTAACCATTGTGTATTTTCAATTACTATTGCTCAGTTAATGCAGCTTCAGCACCTGAGACTCCCTTGTTCCTGGCTGGGACTCAGTGCCCAGAGGCTTTCCTAAAGCACTTTTCCTTCCTGGGCCTGCTGGGCCTGTGCAAAACCACTGCTCTTCCCAAAAACATAGGGGAGGGAAAGTCACACACCACTGCTCACCTCCACGGGAGTGCTTGTGCTGTCTGAGTGTTGGTTTTAATTAGGCTGTAGTAGACTGGGCAGAAAAAGTAGACTGAGGGGAAACTTACAAGGGAGAAAAGAGAAAAGAAATTTAGAGCAACAGTAAACGTAGAATACTCATGAAACAGCATAACATTCATAGCTTCAGTGTTCTGCAGAAATAATCTGGTTGTGAAGTTATGGTCAGTTACGTCAGAACATTCTCAAATTAAAATTCTGCCTTGTGCCAAACAGCCAAGGAACATTGAAAGTGCACATTCATTATTCATGTGTTCTTATTAGTCAGTCAAAGCTTCTGAAGTCAAGCTGAATATTAAGATCATAGCAAAAATTATTTTTATTACTGATAAGAGGGTCATATAGCATAATTTCTGTGTTTGGGTGTTATGCCACCCTAGGAAGCGTTCTACTTTCTGCCTCATGTTCATTTGCTTAATATCCCTTTCAAAAACTGTGTGCACTGGTCATAATGTTAATGATGATCATTCAGGCTGAAATTTGGAGCTTCTAACTGAAAAGCTTTGCAGGGATGTTTCAGAGCCATGGTAAATACCAGCTCCTGTGTGGCCTGTAGTGAATACCCATCCTGTGCATGGGGTGATGAACCATTGCAGCTCTGGTGGGGGCACTTCTGCAGAGCCACAGCTCACAGCTTCTCCTGTGGAACCCCAGTGATGCCACTGAGAGCCCTCAAGAGGGACCAGGAAAGCAGTTTGGATTATTGTTTGTACTTTTTAGCCAAATGCTGCTCCATTTCTTAATCTTGCAGGGGACCCCATTGGCTTCAGCCGTGATTTGTGCCTGGGGAGGGCAGGAGAGGAAGCCTTCCTTTACCCTTTCTTTGGGAATGTCCTCAGTCTCTTCCATGAGACAGAGGAGTAATTAGGAAACAAGATGATGCCCTTGCCTTTGCTGCCTTACAGATAGAGCAGTGACAGAATAACCTTGGCCCCAGCAGTAATTAAACCCACTCCTTCCTGCACAGTTAAATGCTCCTGAGGCTGTGCATCCCCTGCAGCCCTTGGCACGGCAGTCACGGGGTGTCACAGAGGCAGCATTTCCTGGCAGCCTGCTAGGATCAGTTTCCATTTCAACTGCAATATCACTCCCAGATTTCAGAGTTTATTTCAGTTTCTGCTGTGTCAATCATCACTAACAGTTAATAAATGTTATTTCTTAAATTAAAAAGTAAATAATTTATTAAAAATGGATATTCTGGAAGATCAGTGTATGTTTAACATCTTGGAAGCAGAAATACAAGATTGTGAGATCAGTCTGGTGGAAGGCTTTTTGCTGTGTAATGTAAAAAGAATTGCTAACTTGGTTTAAAATACATCCTACGAGGAGAGGAGATTCGAGGAGAGGAGAGGAGAGGAGAGGAGAGGAGATTCGAGGAGAGGAGAGGAGATTCGAGGAGAGGAGATTCGNGAGAGGAGAAGAGAGGAGAAGAGAGGAGAAGAGAGGAGAAAGAAGAGAGGAGAAGAGAGGAGAAGCTCTATCATTTCCCACTGTCCATCTGCCTGGACAGGTCCCTCTGGCCTCGCACTGGGGACCGCAGGCACCAGGCAGGGTGAGTTTGAATTATCTCTTTTGATCTGAGAAAAGCAGGGAAGGGACCAGACAAGGCTTGTGTGCAAAGGCAGAAGGGTTTCAGGAGCTGTGAGTTAGGGCTGAGGAAGGTTTCCTGGCTGTGCTGTGGGGCCAGCAGGGTCCCAGCACAGCTCCATCCGCTGCCCTGCCCTGAGGCTCGTTCTAACGGATCACTGTGCTCTTGTATGGTTTGATTGTGCTGACAGTTACATGCCACTGTGCCCATAATAACAATTTTTCTTCTTTGTTCAAATGAAATTTCTAATTACACGTGTGATGGGTTGTTTTAATTCTTTTCCCTTTCCAAATCCACCTTCCTGTTGCAATGCATGATGAGCAGGCTCAATATTGTGCATGACACCCGCTACAAGTGTTGGTAGGTGCCAGCTTTGTTTCTTGATTATCTTAAACCTGTGGTGCAGCTCACAGACCCTCAAAATCCACTGCTAGATTTAATGTACAGCCCTCGTGCCAGTCCATCTCCCCGAGCCTCCTGCACTAACACCTGTCAATTAAATGTGATCGTTTTATTTAATTGACATGGACACGTAGATGTTAATTTTGTACAGCGGTTTTTAATTGCACATTGTTCCTTGGTGGATTTTGACTGGACTATGAGTTCCAGTGTTTAGAAACTATCTTGTATTAACTAAAGACTGTATCTTACCATAGCCACGTAGCTGCATTCTGTCCTACGAGATTAATTTCTGTTAGCAGTAAATATTTGGGTTGAATTTTTAAAAGACAAAAATTTGTAAATATAAGGGCATTGAAAAAAACTCTCCTGTTGTTTTTCTTATTGAAATGGTTAAGCTTGTTTGTGTGGATTTCCTTGATTTGATGGTAACGAGCGTTTTCCCCTTTTTTCTCTCCCGCCCTCGCTGCGGAATGCTGCCCTGCTTTGCGCTGCGGTTGCATGTCACGCTGCAATGGTGCCTGGGCTGCTCTGTGGTGAACATGCTCGGTGGCCCTCCCACGTGTCGCTCTGGTCCCATACTGCTCCACTCTTCTGTATGTTTGCTTATTTGATTTTCCTTCCGAAAGTTCCCATGGTGCACGGTGCTACGCCAGCCACTGTGTCTGCAGCAACAACATCTGCCACAAGTGTTCCCTTCGCTGCAACAGCCACAGCCAACCAGGTTTGCTAATTTACAGCTTTGTTCCTTACAGACACTCGAAATCGGTGCTTTAATGAGCATGGGGGTTTGGATCTGACCTCTTGTTGGCCTACACATTCTCTCAGAGAGCTGCGGCACGGCTTAATCAGCCCTGAGCCGTGCTCCAAAGGTGCTGCAGTTCAGTTCTGGTGGTAAAAATAATTGACGCTAGAATTTCTGACTCAGTCTTGACATTTATGGGCCATGCTGCTTATTTCTGCTCTCAGGGATGCAAAGAGCAAGGGATGATACACAAACCAATGATTTATTTCCGTTTCTGTGGAGCCAACAGCTCCTTTCAGTGCAGAACTCAGGGAAAGCCAGGGGAGCCTTTGTGCAGAGGGGTTGCAGGTTCTTACAGTCTGAGTTTAGCAGTCCAAACATGTTCTGACTCTCCTCTTCCAAGTGTAAAACAAAACCCTGTGAGCATGGGCCACACAGAAACTTCCTTGAAACTTTTGTTCCAGCCTAGTGATTCTCTTTGGAATGGCCCATTGCTTTGAACAGCTCAGTTAAGAAATTGCCCATTAGAGTCTGGGTTTGTTTCTCAGTAGTCACCCCAGTCATTGCCGTGTTTGGATGTATTTCAGGAATATGAGAGTAGTGCTTTACCACGTAAATGATAAGGAGTCCTCCCAGGAAAGCCAGAACCAATGCTCTAAAGATGAATCCCTGGGCCAGAGGAGGGCTGGAGCTGCACCTGAGCACAGCACGCTGTCAGAAGGGCAGATTTCCGTACAACACCTGGCTGAAAGTGCAACAATAAAAACGTTTCAAAGAGCCTCCTGTTCCTCTTCTGAAAGCAAATTATTTTTTGAGACTTACTGGGCATTTAGCGGTCCCTGCCATGGAGCCCCCAATCCTGGTCTGGTATGCAGGTCTTGCTTCCAGCTCAGTGGGATCACGTGTGTGCCCCTTAGAGAAGGGAGCTCCAGGTCCTCCTTGTGCAGGCGTGGTCCTGTGTGTGGGACAAGCTGTGCAGGTAAATGTCATTGTCAGGGCAGCTTCCCTGGTGCACTCAGCCCCTGGCTCAGGACAGGGGACTCCTCAGGACACCCAGGGCTGCAGATGACCCCCAGGGCCTTTGGCTCTGAGCATTTGCACCCTTACCTGTTGAGCACCACCATTTTGTGCTGCCCCAGCTGCACATCCCTCGTTAACCTCTCTGCTTCCTCATCTCTCAGAATTACAATTCCCAAATGCCATATTGCAGTGACACCTAGGCCTGCACATCCCGAGCCTCCAAAGGGGCCTGGATATTGTAGAATTCCAAAAACAACCCAGGTTAGTCTGCCCAACAGCTAGCACATTCTTCTCTTGAGAAATGTTTGCTGAATGAACAGCTCACTTTAAATTTGGTCTAAAAATTGTGTTTTGAAAAGCCAGTTCATAGGCAGGGCTACCTCTGCATATGTGCAAGCTCAGCAAGCAACCTCCTGTATGCCCAAAGTCTCTTACTATTGCAGTTTATTGCACCAGACAGTTCATTTCAGTGAATCTCTGTATCCTGTGCGTGTCCTGAAGGTTGTGAGGACAAGACAAGCTACAGAAAAAGCCACTATTTTTAAATTATCTCTCTGTTAGTACCCGTGCACTTCCCAGGTGGATCACAGGGAAAACCTGCTGCTGTAGAATCTGGTCATTTCATGCCTTTCTCCCCAGAGCCTCATAACACACTTAGTGCAGTTCTGCAGCCAAGCCTCCCTATATACATATATAGCCATATATGTATATGCCATGTGAGCAATGCTGAAGGTATTTAATGCCACCTGATGCCTGCCTGCATGCCAAAGGCTCCAGGTCTGGCCCTTCACCTTCCCGGGCTGGTGTTGGAGGTCCTTGGTGCGTTCGCCAGCCCCGCCCCTGGTGCTGCTCCCGTCGGGTGCCACAGCCTGTCCTGCAGCAGTAGGAAAACATGGTATGAGAAGCTTCATTCTGCTCCAAGCCCGTTTCTGTGGAGTTGGCAATGCTGTGGTGTGTGAGCTGCCAGGGGAGGAGAGGGCACACGGGTGGAGAAACAACAGCAGGGCCTGCCAATGAGTTAGCTGAGAAGAAACCCCCATTCTCTGTCTGGGCACATTCATAGGCCAGCCCTGGTGCCCGTCAGGAAAAAGGGACTTTCCAGGTGCCACAGCCCTTTGGGATTTGCAGATCCACGCTGTGTCCCAGGCCCGAGGACGGTGCCCTGTGGCTGGGCACATCTGCTGCCCCCGGACCTGCGTGACCCAGGGTGCAGCATCTCCTGCCAGTGGCACTGCTGGCAGTGGCTCCCAGGGTAATCCTGGCTGGTTACACGGGAAGCTGGGCTGGTGGGCACTGCAGGGGAGCCCCGTGCTCAGCCCTGGTGCAGGGATGTTTTGGGCGTTGTTTCCTGCAGGGGGAGGCTGTGCCTGCTGCCCCGCGGTGCTGCAGCTGCCCTGGGGAGGGCACAGCTCCTCTCAGCCGGGGATTTTCACCAGCCACGAAAATCAGGGAATTGTAGGTTTGCCATTCAAAACCCAGGACAGTGACAGCAGTGAGCACTTCACAAAATCACACCGAAACAAGGCCACTGTAGAATTCATCACCTGAGACACTGAAAGCACAGAATTTTGTGTAGGCCAACAAAAAGGGCTATTTTCAATTACTGCACTGCATGACTTGTAGATGTTAACTTCTCCCATTTCCTGAACAGCCAATAATACTTATTTATATTTGTCCAGTAGTACTTAACCCAGTGTTTTCCAGTTGTAAGTTGCTATTGTAGCACTTCAGTTGACTTTAACTTATAGTTACAATATAAAACCCAACTCCCAGCTGATGCTCCCTTTCCCAAGCTGATGTTGTGTACAAATGCTGTGCCTCTGGGTGGCTCACTGCACTGTCACTCACTGTTTACATTTCTTACCTGTAGATACCCATAATATCTGCCGAACATCTGACTAGCCACAAGTATGTTACACAGATGTAGACATTTGGTCATCAAACAGTAAGTTGTGTTGTTGCTGTATTTTTTCTTACTCTTACGTGTGTAACTTGTAGCTGTAAGGGACAGAATGTTTTTGTTTTCTTTCTAAGAAAGCCAGTAAGTTCTGGGGGCAGAGGCTCTCCCTGAGGAGCCATTCCTCTCTGAGGGGTCTCCTGTGGGTGCCAGTGGCCACATTGTGTGTTAGTCTGTACATGCCCACCCAAAAAAATCAGGGTTCACCAAGGTTTATGTTCTCTCTGTGGTGCCCTCAGCATGGCCTGAGCTGAGGGCAGACTGGGGGGAAGGATGGTTCTGTCAGGTTCTCTTCAGAAAGAATGGCTTCTAAATCTTAAAATTTGGAACCCCCACATTTCCTGGGTTTGGAAGCTCATAATTCTCCTGTTGTGAGATTCCAGCCCCGCAGCCATCCTGTCCCAGGATGGCTCCTCCTTTGTGTTACCTTCCTCTCCCCCGTGCTCAATTTCTGTCGTGTTTTTACTGAATTCCTTGGCCGTAATGGGATTATTTGTGAGGGTGAGGATTGACCCTTTGGCCACAGTGGGTTTGTAATCACAGCTGCTCCTTTCAGCTCAGCATGAGCATTGTCAGGCTGCTGAGGGATGCAGGGAGGGTGGGTTGCCAGGGTGGGATGGCCCGGGATAGATGGGTGGGATGGCCCGGGATGGATG
>VXBR01008448.1:0-15544 GCA_013400215.1 Cisticola juncidis | reverse complement strand
CCCCCCGAGCCTGCAGGGAGGGGATGGGGAGCAGTTGCGGCACGGGCACGGAACCAGCGGGGCGCTCCCACACGGGTTCCCCATGCAGTTCCCCGGGTGCGGCCGGTCCCGTAATGCCTGAGCCCTTCTGTGGGCATCACCGGGCCAGGTGTTGCTTCTGCAGGCAGGTTGTTGTCTCTGCATGTTGATGCAGGGTTGAAAAAAAATGAAGATTAGAAAATGCACATCTGTGCACTCCTGAGCTTTGGAAGTGGATGGAGAACACCACAGCATCGTACAGTTCATTGAAAATGTAATTCTGATGCACTGTAATTAAAAAAAAAGTTTGCAAACCAAGTGGGGGTTTGCTTTAATTGAATGTTCACTGTCAGACTCCTGCTGGGTTCCAGAGGCCGTGAGAGCGAGCGGGTCTGTTCAGTGGCTGAGGAGCTGCCCTGAGGGCACCGGCTGCAGTCCGGGGGTGCAGGATTGGTGCTGGGGCTGCAGTCCGGGGGTGCAGGATTGGTGCTGGGGCTGCAATCCGGGGGTGCAGGGTTGGTGCTGGGGCTGCAATCCGGGGGTGCAGGATTGGTGCTGGGGCTCACACCGGCTGCAGTCCGGGGGGAGGAGCAGAGCAGCTCGATTTGCCCGCAGCTGAGGAAGTTAACTTTAAAAAAAACCGCCAAACCACCCAACCATCCCAAGGCTGCCCCTGCCGGGGTCCCGCGGGGCAGGGCCGGGCTCTGCCGGGGCCGTGGGGCAGCACCGAGCGCGGCTGCCACGGGAGATGCTCCGCAGCCCCCGGCGCTCCCGCAGCCGCATTCCTGGGGCGTGCTCGGCATTGCACCGGGGCAGAAATTGCTGCGATAACGCAAAAATGTGCGATGCTTTATCAGCGGAGGAACCAGAAGCACCTGGCCGGCCGTGCTGGGCTGGGCCGCTGGGGACAGGCTATGAGTGGAGGGTGGGGACAGCCCCTCTGTGGGACAGCCCAGGACAGCCCCAGGCTGCTGGCACTGCCTCTGACTCCCCACGGGTTTTTCCCCAGCCGGGCTGAACCCCAGGTTTGCCATTATTTGTCAGTAGCAGGGGAGCAAATGGCAATGAGAGAGGAAAAATCCTGTCACTCACTCTGCAAAACTGCACGGAAAGGGAACTATTTTAAGAAAGGAGGGAAAAAAAGAGAAGTAAACTTTCAAAGGTCTTTTAAAACCAGGGTTAAACAAGGAAAGACTTGGAGATGAGAATTAAAGGACTCAGATAAGCTTTGTTGAGGAGAGGTTTTCTTCCCTGTTAGTTTTGCTTATGGGTTTATGTCAGTTTTACAGAGCTGTACAGTATAATTTATCCAGTTTCTCCTATTTATGGGTACATTTCAGAGTAGAATGTTGTTAGCAGCTTGAAGCACTGCCACGCTCCAGCACTTTGGGTTTAACACTACTCAATGTGAAAAAAAATTAATATTGTGACTCAAAATACTGAATAGCAACGATGAATGTAAAAACTTCGCAGCTCCCTTCAAAACATGTCAGAATCTCCCAGGGAAGAGGAACACTGATGTGCTCGGTTTGGGGCAGCAGCTCTGACTGTGCCGGGCTGGGGTTTGCAGGGCAGAGCCCGGGGTCTGTGTGGGACACTCTGGTCCCCTCCTGGGGACAGCGGGTCCCCCCTGGCTCCTCCCGAGGACAGCGGGTCCCCCCCCCGGCTCCTCCGTGGACCCGTTCGGGTCCCCCCGGCTCCTCCCGGGGCCCGTTCGGGTCCCCCCCGGCTCCTCCTGGGGACACTTTCGGGTGTGTCTCGCTGTTTGTCCTTCCCAGCAGACGCGGGGTGGCCGCGGGGGCACCACGGGAGCTGCTGGAAAACCCCAGCCCTCGCTGACTCTGGGGCTCGGTGTCTTTTTCAAACATCCACTGCTTTTCCGTGGCTGAGAACTGTTCCCCAGAGCCGCAGGAAGCGGCAACCTTTAAAAAAATGTGTGACCCTCCAGCAGGAATGATTTTCCTGGGAGCTGACTCTGCCCAGGACACAGCACTCATCTCCCAGCTGCTGCCCCAGCGCTGAGGCTGGGTTCCTTCAGTGCACCGCAGGAATCCACACAATCCCCCAGTGCATCTAAGGAGCCATTAATTATTAAGCAGGCTGGTATCTGGGGGAAGTGTGATAACCCAGCCTGGGAGAAGAACTCTGCTTGCGAAGCTGTTTGTGTGGAACAGCTGTTGGTGCAGAGCAGCCCGTGGTGGAGGGAAGGAAATTTATAAATAAAAAAGTTACAAATGGTCAACAAAGGCTTTGGCACGAATAGACAAAAGTTCAGATAAAAGGGGAGCTATTCGGGATCACTTTTCTCAGGCCTTGAAAACCATTTGGGAATTTCCAGGAATAAAGATTGCTTGACCAGCCCGTGGAACCCAGAGAGATCCCAGCCCCATGTGAGGGGCCCCAGGTTCTCGGCCTGTGGGGCAGGGGCAGAACCTGGCTGTGGGGCAGGTCCAGGATGGGAGAATGTATCTAAACCCCAAACCAAACAAAACATCACCCTAAACTGCTGCCATTGAACTCCTTCACCTGGGATGACAGGGAAAGAGCAAAGAACATAAACGCTCTGGTTCCGCCCAACCCCAGACTTTGTTCAGGCTGGGAGGGGGGAGATTTTCCCTCTGCAGCAGGGACTGGCTGTGAATCCAAGCCAGGTCAGGCTCGTGTGGATAACGAGGGGCAGCCTCCAGCCTCAGCTGTGCCATGGCAGGAGCAGCTCGGGATCCTGGAGGTGCTGAGGGGACAGGGAAGGGCTCCTCGGCAGGCTGAGCAGTGAGCTGGGCCTCTGGGCTCTGTTTGCTGTGTCTGTGCCTGGAGCTTGGCTCGTCCAGGCGCCCTCGGGTCCTGTCCCGAGCGAGAGGCTGGTGCTGCTCCCGGGCAGGGCCTGCCGGGAATCTGTTCTGATTCCATGTGCAAGTCCCCGCTGAATTTTCGGGGGGATGGGGCGGTGTGGGGGTCCCAAGGGTTTTTTTGGTGCCAGTTAGGATAGGGAACANCCAGATAGAGCCAGAGCCGTTTCCTGCCGGTGCCACCTCTCCGGATGCTCTGGTGGGGAGGGAGCACAGGGGAGGCTCTGTCGGTCTCAAAATATCTCAGCAGAGTTGAGTCCTGTCCTCTCATCCTGCCGCTCACCCCCACAGCACCAGCAGCAAGGGCAGCCCGGCAGAAAACCCAAAGGATTGAGCTGCACTCGCCCTGGGGCAGCCAAGGAGGGTTTGCCGAGCTGACAAGGCTGTTTCCTTATTGTCAAACCGGACTTCTGAGGATTTTTTCTCCTCTGCTTCTTTGTGACTCCTCCTGCTGCTCCTGTCTGAGGAGGGACGAGCATCCCCTTCTGCCCGAGTGCCCCACCACGGGACCCCCAAATGAGCTTTGGG
The DNA here is from genome assembly GCA_013400215.1 of Cisticola juncidis. Lineage (NCBI taxonomy): Eukaryota > Metazoa > Chordata > Aves > Passeriformes > Cisticolidae > Cisticola > Cisticola juncidis. Next base: position 12,152 of record VXBR01008448.1, on the reverse strand, counting down.
GTCACAAACAGTCTCGGTTTTCAAGTTCCAGACTCCTGCCACAGTCGATTCAGCTCTTCACAGTCCTCCCCCGTTTTAGATGTCCAGGAGTTTTCCCAGGGTGGTTAATTTGGACCATCCTCGTTTTCTCACTAGGAAGCCGAGCAGGGCCCCGAGGGGATTTGCTCCCTGCGAAGGGCCCGGCTCCCCTCTGGAGTCCTGCCCTCCCTCCAGCATCCCCGCCCCCGCTCGGATTGCAGCAGCCTCCATGGCCCACCCCGCTGGAACGAGTTCTGCTTCCAAGTGAATCACGCTAACAAATTCACCATGTGGGAGCCAAAGAATTATTTTTGCTTCTGTCACGGATGCTGGCAAAGTGACCCCTGCTCCTCCCACTCCTGCTGCAGCACAGCCCGAGGCGGTGAGACCCCCCTGCCCCGGGGAGCCCCGGTGAGGGAGCCCCCCTGCCCTGCCCTGCCCTGCCCAGGCTCTCAGGCCCCTGCCCGGCGGGAGCTCCCTTTTCTCTGCACCTCGCTGTGTTTGGCCCCGGAGGCACCTTCCTGCAGCGACAGGGGCAGCAGGGAATCCCAGCAGCAGCACCTTCCCGACCCCGCTGCTGCGATCCTGCTGCTCTGAGAGGAACTCGGGCAGGGAAGAGGCAGAGCTGCCAGGTGCTGGCAGGAGTCCTGTGCTGTGCCCTTCTGCAACAAACACATTGCCATGTGAATGATTTGGGTTAAAACTCAGCTTTTTCTTAATTTGCCCTAGCAAACAGAACCGGCTCCAAATAGATCTTTGTTTTGATTCAACTCTTAAATGGTTTATCCAAGAAAAAACCCAAACCAACAAACAAACAAACAAAGCCACCCCCACAGCTCCTCCTGCCTGGGGTGGAGAAGCGTGTAGTGGTTTGTTTTCGTAGGAAAGTCAGCCTTTGTGGGGAGCATGATTCAAACGTGCAGGGCTGCGACTTGGGTGAGTTTCCAGAGTGTAGCAATGGTTTCTGTGTGTGATTTCTGGTGCTGTGTGACAAGAAGTGGCCGGGCTGCACTGGCCCTGGCAGGGAGGGCTGTGCCGGGTTTGCCAAGGCCCTGCCCCTGGCCAGAGCTCCTCGGTGCAGGGGCCGCCTGAGCCTTGGGATGGGCACTCTGTGAGCTGAGGCTGCTTGGAGAGGAGAGCCTGCAGCTACCGTGGAAATGTCCCCTCAGTGTTCCATGGAAGCCTTTCTGTGGGGGTGTGAGCGGGTCAGAGGAGCTGCCCTGGGCTTTGTGTGGAGGGTGCTGTGTGCCAGGGCCCCCGGCAGCCGCGGGGGCCACGGGTGCTTCCCTGTCCTGCAGCAGGGTGTCCTGGACAGCCCGTGTGTCCCTGGGACAGCCCGTGTGTCCCTGTCACAGCCCGAGTTTCCCTGTCACAGCCCGAGTGTCCCTGTCACACCCCGAGTGTCCCCGGGACAGCCCGTGTGTCCCTGTCACAGCCCGAGTTTCCCTGTCACAGCCCGAGTGTCCCTGTCACAGCCCGAGTGTCCCTGGGACAGCCCGTGTGTCCCTGGGACAGCCCGTGTGTCCCCAGCACAGCCCCTGTGTCCCGGCACAGCCCGTGTGTCCCTGGGACAGCCCGTGTGTCCCTGTCACAGCCCGAGTTTCCCTGTCACAGCCCATGTGTCCCCAGCACAGCCCCTGTGTCCCGGCACAGCCCGTGTGTCCCTGGCACAGCCCGAGTGTCCCCAGGGCAGCCCGTGTGTCCCTGTCACAGCCCGTGTGTCCCCAGCACAGCCCGAGTGTCCCTGTCACAGCCCGAGTGTCCCTGGGACAGCCCGTGTGTCCCCAGGAGCTCCTCAGCCCTTGGGAGGCAGCGCTGAGGGAAAGGAGGGAGTCACTCCCACCTGGAAACGTCTTCTCTGCCCTCCTCCCCTGAAAACCATCCCGCTGTGAGCATTAATACTTTTTCTGCAGCTCCAGGAAATAAAATAATAGGTTGCACATTCAAACCAGCTGCTCATTTATTTTTTCAACTGCCTCTGAAAAATGCCTGTAATTAGGAAAAATCTATAACAAGAAGTACAAACAAATCAATGTCTTTCATTAGCCACAAAGAGTCGGCACTCTGCCTTCACTGGGGCTTTATTAAATTAGAATAATGAAGCAGAAGCCACAGAAAGCAAAACAAGAGCTTTGGAAAGGGCTGAAAATACACAGATGTCAGGTTAGAAACACGTTTCAAATGTAAGTGCAAAGCTGTAAACACATTTGCTTGTGCTGCTCTGATGCCTCCTCTGCAAGGTTATGCAAACCTAAAAGAATTTATATTTATATTTATATTTATATTTATATTTATATTTATATTTATATTTATATTTATCCTCCTATTTCCCATAGAAGGTATTTAATCTCCTCTGCCAAAAGGCTTTGCTGGTGCAGGAGGGTGTCAGGATGGGTTCCCGGGAGCTGGGATGGGTGAGGAGGGCGAGGACTCCCCAGAATGAGGGGAGGGTCCCAGGACATCTCCCCGTGTCACACTGCAGTGAGTGCCCCACGCCCTCCCGGGTGTGATCCCTGCAGGATTTGGCTTCACTGGCTCTGGTGCAGCTCTTCCCCCTGCCCTGGGCCTGGCCTTGCTCTGAGCAGGGATGGAGCCCTCCCAAGGAATGTTTGTTTTGTGGCTTTAGCACTGCCTGAGACATCACAAAACCCCCAAACCCAGGATAATTGAATATTCATCTCCTGCGAATTCTATTAATTCTGTGTTTCTTGTTCACAAGAGCAAAATAATTGCTGCGATTTCATTTCAAACCCCAAAGTCAATAACCACGAGCCTGTCATTTCTCTGTGCTTTCACAGAGAGAGGATTCGCTGCCTGCTCTGTGAGCACTGCTAGAGCAGCACATCCATGTGTGCCTGTCTCTGCTAAAGCCCATTTGCTCTGAGTGGCCCAGTTAACACCGCCAGAGAATCCTTTGCCCCGGTTTTAAACAGACTTTTAAAATCCTGGAATCATTTAAGCAGAAAAATATAAATAAAATTATGTGGTGTGGTGCACATTAGTGTCCCCCCCATGCCAAAGGCTCTGCATTATTTTTAACAGCCCCCAATGAGATGTGCTTTAATATTAGTCAGTGCCAAAAAATAACTTAAAAATCAGGTTTTACCCACTGGAGAAAGCACAGAAAAGGGATGAAGTTTAAACACGTGGCACTGGGACCTGGCATGGGGGCAGGCTTGGGGAAGCTGCTTTGTCAGGGGGCTGTGGAAAGCAGGTTTTGTTTCCTCCAGTGTGATGGAAAGCTCCGTGCCTGACCTTTCCTCCTGCCCCTTATCCCCCCATCAGTGTCTGCCAGACACGACATTTCCTCATGGAGGAGCAGATGCTGCTTTGGAAATCAGGCACTGGGGACCACTGGGGACCACTGGGGACCACTGGGGACCACTGGGGACCACTGCACAGGCAGCTCCTGTGGCCAGGGGCTGCTGGGGTGGGGTCAGAGGGGACAGGGACACCCAGGGAGGGGACAGGGACACCCAGGGGACAGGGGCACCCAGGGGACAGGGACACCCAGGGAGGGGACAGGGACACCCAGGGAGGGGGAAGTGACACCGGTTTGTCCCTCTGCTCCGCTGCCCAGCCCCACGGCAGCAGCCCGGAGGGCAGCACAGGGCTGGGAGCAGAATCCCTGCTTTGAATCCCTCCAGTCTTGGAGGGGGCTCGGGCCAGGCTGTCCCCGCTGTGGGTGGCTCTGTGCCAGCCAGGAGAGCTGCTGTCACCCCGGGGTGTCCAGCAGGCACGGGGGCAGTGGGGCTGGCATGGGCATGGGCACAGGAATGGGCTCAGGAATGGGCACAGGCATAGGAATGGGCATAAGCATGGGCACAGGAATGGGCACAGGAATGGGCATGGGCATGGGCATGGGCACAGGAATGGACACAGGAATGGGCATGGGCATGGACATGGGCACGGGCACGGGCATGGACTCCCCTCAGTGCTGCTCTGCTCCCACACCCCAGGGCAGCAAGGCCCTGCAGGGGCTCAGGAGGCTCCTCGGGCAGCAGGCACAGCAGAGCTGTCCTCAGGGTCACGCTGTCCCCCGGGGGGTCAGAGGGCCACCACTCCCAGGCACGGGGCAGCCACGGGGCAGGGGGAGCCCCAGCAGCCACGTCCCCGGAGGGCAGAGCAGGACAGGCATCCCCCAGTGTCCAGAAAGGGCCCTGGTAATTCCACCTGTCAGTTTACACGGAATTAGTTCACTGAAGCGCCAGGTTCTGACTGCAGAGATGTGATCTCATTACGTGGTCAGTGAGCTGGGCAGGATGATCCCATCCTCATTACTGCACAGCAGCACTGAGCCCTGGCTGTGGCTGCGCTCCTCGGCTGCAGCAGGCCAAGGGGATTTGGCAGGGTTCCGAGGCAGCTCCCTTGGCCAAACAGATGAAGCCTCATTAGCACCTGTTCAGGGAGGTATTTATTTCCATTAGGAGGGCGAGGAGTGCGCCTTCCTGCCAGGCACAGCACAAGCACAGCGGGACACAAAGCCCTGCTCGCCTCTCCTCGGTGCTCATCACTCACATGAAACCCCCTGAACAAACCAGACTGGCTGAGAATGAGCAGGGTGGGGCTGTGCCCCTCTCGGTGCCACTGTTGGCACCGGGGCAAGCCCCAGGGATGGGGCTGGGACAGTCAGCATGGCCTGACCCTGGAAACCACAGCACCCCAGACCTCACAGCCCACCCAGTGCCCCCCCTGCCATGGCAGGGACCCCTCCCACTGTCCCAGGCTGCTCCAAGCCTGTCCAGCCTGGCCTTGGGCACTGCCAGGGGACAGGGGCAGCCACAACTGCTCTGGGAATTCCAGTCCAGCCAGGAATCCCTTTCCAGTCTTCCATCCATCCCTGCCCTCTGGCACTGGGAGCCATTCCCTGTGTCCTGTCCCTCCATCCCCTGTCCCCAGTCCCTCTCCAGCTCTCCTGGAGCCCCTTCAGGCCCTGCAAGGAGCTCTGAAGTTTCCCTTCTCCAGGGGAGCACCCCCAGCTCTCCAGCCTGGCTCCAGAGGGGCTCCAGCCCTGGAGCATCTCCTTGGCCTCCTCAGGATTTGTTCCAGCAGCTCCAGGTCCTCTCTGTGTTGGAGGCCCCAGGGGTGGATGCAACACTTCAGGTGGGGTTGCTGCTACAGAGCTGTCACGTCCTGCTCCTCCTGCCTGTGCTCATTTTTTGGGCTAGATTAGAACTTTGGGCTAAATTCCTGCCCAGCCTGCCCATCGGGCTTCTCACCAGAGCAGGGTAGAACATCCCAATCTACAGTTTGCAGTGGAGGTGTGAGGCATGGGGGAATCAGACTGCCAGGGAAACCAGTGAGCTCTGTGCCCTGTGCCAGGGTGCTGCTTCTGGGCATGAGGGAGGAGTTTCTCTTAAGAAACCCCTGGGACCCAGAATGGTTTGGTGTTGATCCTTATCAGAACCATCCCTGCACTTCTGGGCATGCAGCTCTTTTACCTGCCCCATTTATAATTGATTTTACTTCATTTAGAAATCAAAGCAGCGAAGAGAAACTCACAGAGGAGGTTTTGCCTTCCCACCCCCAATTTGCTGTGGTGCTAAGTCAGTGCTGATCTTGTCCCCCCACTAAATATGAGACATCAAAATCAATCATTAATAGCTTTAAAAGGTTGTACAACAACAACAACTAGACTCACTCACGTTTGAACATTAACATGCATTTTTCCTTAACAGTAGGTTCTTTTAGTGAAATTCTAGAGGTTATAAAAAGGATTATCTATGGCAGTGATATTTTTTCCAGTACATTTTTAGACTGGGCTCATGGAATAAGCTCCTGAAGCTCCAAATTGAAAAGACAAAGGTTAATCCCTTAAGAGCTGGATAAACAATCACTCTTTAGGAGATGGAAAGCATTAGCACAGGGCGAGCAGAGGCTGAGGGCAGGAGGGGAAGATGTGCCTGGCCCCAGCTGGGGTGGGGTGCCAGATCCTGCTGCCACAGGGGTGCGGGGTCCCGCTGCCACAGCAGGGCAGAGAGCAGTGACTCAGCCCAAAAAACAGAGCAGTTTATTTGTGTTTGGAATTTCAGTAGCGAGGAGGGAACGTGGGGCAGAGGGGCCTCTACAGCAGGGTCACCCCCAGCACTGCAGAGCTGCACTTGTGCAGCCCCAGCCAAAGCTGCAGCTCCGGAGGCTGCTGGAAACGGCCTTGGTGAGGAGCATCGGGGGCTTCTCTTGGGGAAGGGCTGAGCTGGCATTTCCTTTCTGCAGGATCAGCTGTAGGGGTCTCATTCCGGGTACTGGTGTGTGTCTGTTTGTTCCTTGGCATCACCTCCTCCCTCACCATCTCTGGGAGATGCTGGGGTTCACCTTGGGCTGCCGTGAGGACAGGAGTGTCCCCGGGGCCGGGGTGGAGGCGCACACGGGCACCGAGGGCTCTGAGACAGGAGAACCCCCCTCAGCCCGGGGGCAGCACCCGAGCACCGAGAGGGACAGGGAGGGACGGGGCAGGAGCCAGCCCCGGTAACGCGGGTGAGCGCGCCCAGCAGAGCTCCGGGGGAAGGAGGGCACAGCGGCTGGGGAGAGAAAGCTGCGGGATAATGAGGGACAGAACAATAGCTGGGGAAGGGATAAAGAGATCTGGCTGCCGAGATAGCAGAGCAGAGGTGTTGCTCAAGGTGCTCCCACCCCCATCTGCTTCAAACCTGTTGGAAGAGAGCTCAGAAAAAGGGGCTTTTAATGCTTAGTTTAAACTCCTGACACTTCTTTGTCATTACTGCATTTTCAGATATTCCAAAAATAAAATAAAAGCGAGATTTGGCATCAGGCTAAAAATCCAGGATTCATTGTGTGGCAGCACTAAACGGAACCATTTGATTTCCATTTCCCTGACTGGTATTCTCAGACCATTCCTTCCCTAATTAGACCCTTCAGGCAGGAATGGGAGGGAGGGCGGTTTGCAAGGGGCAGCTGATGTGAGGAACAGGCAGAGCTGGTGCTCCGGGCAGGAAGGGACAGGGGCACCACACCCTGCAGCTGCAGGGTGCCACTGATGCCTCAGGAGTGCCCTGCCCATCGGCTGGGACAGGGCTTTGGTCACAGCACCTCGGAGGCAGCGCCACTTTCATTCCCCCTGTGCATCACATTCTTAATTGAAATATTTAATTTTGTCTCCCCTGGTATGCGATCTTCAGTGTTTCTGACCTGTTTGTCTCCTTGGCCATTTGAGGAAATTGGATAATGTGAGTATTAGTGCGCTATCAAACCGCCTCAGCAGAATTGTCTTTCTTGGCCAGGAGCTGAACAAAAGAGCTTTTCTACTGAGAATAGTAATTTCAGTTTAAAATGGCAATGTAGGGAGAAGGTAAGATTGCTCCCTGCTGTAATTAGAACAAGTTTTCCAGGATCCTGTGTTATCTTTAGACTCTGGAAGTGTAGTTGTTCTACCAGGATTAATAAGTCACCTCCCTTAACTCCAATTACTGCGGTGCTGTGCTGCTATCACAAACCATTTGCATATTCTGGAATACAGGAGGGACTCCAGGACAGCTCCATTATCCTTGTTGGTTTATAATATCAATAAGGGGGAAAGGGAGAAGCAGAGACGTGGAGAGTTCATCCCTCGGGGACTGTGAGATCCCCGCGGGGCACTCGGGCTGCTGCCACCCCGTGCCCGACATCACCTCAGCTCCCTGAGAGCAGAGCTGTCACCTCTCCAGGACACGGCTGGGCCACGCTGCCTCCCAAAGCTCACACCCTGCTGGGGCTCGGGCTCTCTGGGGCACACACGGTGCTCTGTGAGATCCAGTTAATCAGCCCAGGAACAGCTTTTGTTTTCAAGACAGCAGAATGTCAGCTCAGACAGAAAAATGCGGAGAGGAGCCGGCTCCTCTTGGGCTGGAGAGGAGGGAGCTGCTCCTCAGGCCGCAGCAGGCACTGGGGGGTCTCCTGGAGGGCTGGAGCACAGCATGGTTCTGTCACCCCCTAAACTGGGGGGTGACAGTCCCAGGGACAGCAACTGCCAGTCTGCAAGAGCAGGACAGAAACACCACCAGAGCCTGGAGTCACAGCACCACAGGGTCACTCAGGCTGGAAGAGCTCTCCAAGAGCATCGAGCCCCCCACACTGGCAGTTCCACCACGTACTCAGGTTCTCCAGTGCCACACCCAGGGGCTTTTGAACCCTTCCGGGGTGGGGACTCCCCCACTGCCCTGGGCAGCGGTGCCGGGGCTGGACAGCCCTTTTGAGGAAGAAATTTTCCCCCTATTCAGCCTCAGGCCCACCTGGCACACCTGGGTTTGCTTTGCCCTTGTCCCTCCGCGTGCTGTGAGGGAGCAGAGCCCGGCCCCAGCCGCAGCCTCCTGCCGGGGCTGGTGCAGAGCGAGCTCCCCTCTCCCTCTCCCTCGGGCACATCGCGCCCGCAGCCGCGGGGCTCGGACCGCCCCGGCAGCCCCAGGTCCTGCCTGCCACAGACCCGTCTGGCTGTTCTTGTCAGCTCCTGAGCTGCCATTCCCCGGGTTTGCTTTCCGAGGAGAGGCCAACAGTGGGGGCAGCACGGGAGGATCTGCACGAACCCAGAGCTGCCCCGGAGCAGCTCCTGTGGGGCCAGGGGGTCCCTAGGACTGGTGCAGAGCTGCCTGCCAGAAACCTGTCCTTCACAAGGGGAAAAGGGAATATTGCCTTGCAAGGGGAATATGGTAAAGTATTTTATACTCTGCAGGCAGAAGTATTTTAAAATAAAATAAATTGTATTTTGGGCTCCCTGTGGAAAGCCTGTAGGGTGTATAAATGACTTCTGGGAAGAGATGCTGTCTTCTGTGACACGTGAAAAAGGAATAAAAGAAGCTTCAGAGACCGAAGAAAGAAAACAAAGTGGTAAAGTGTTGTTTGACCTAAAGAGTTTCCCAAGGTGAAGGCGAATGAAGCTCTCCAGAAGATAATAAATAGGTAGGTCACAAGGCAATTGAGGTAAAATGTGAAACAGGCATTTTTGCAGCAGGTAAGGTGTCCTGTGGTGGGGAGCTGAGAGCAGCTCCATCTCCAGGACCTGTGCTCACCCTCTGAGCTCTGTGCTCACTCTGCAGGCCCTGGGCTCACCTGTCCTTTCCAGCATCATCCTGAGTGAGGTGCAGGGTGCCTGAAATCCCCTCTGTGTGTGTGTATGCACACATATTCCCTCTCCAGAGCAGGCCTTGCGAGGAGCATTCACAGGGTTCCTTTCCCTCAGCCTGCACCTGGTTTGGGCCCTTGCTGGTCCCAGCACCCTGAAATGCATCTGAGTCCTCCCGACAGGCAGCACCACCAGGTCGGAACAGCTGGATCCAGGAGCAGCCTGTTCCCTTCACACTCCCCCACACCACAACAGCTCAGCACTAATTGGACTGGCTGGGAATTTCCATTCCTGAACACTTTCATTCCTCGTTAGGGATGTATCCTCCCTTTGGGTTAAATCAGCTGTTAACAGAACAAAACATTCAGTTTAATGGAAATCAGTGGTATAAAATCCCAGATTTTGCAGAAAGTGCATTAAGAGGCAGAGCTGGAAGGAATTCAGCTCCAGCTCTACCAGACAGAAACCGAGTCAGCTCCAGGCATATGCTGGAGCGATGGAGGGAAAGGTGCTAATGCAAGATGCTTCACGTTGTGCTCCAAAATAAGAACAGCTCGGCATGGCAAGCAGGAAGGCACTCGTTTTCTGGCTATGGAAGAAGACGTGGAACAGTGTGGCTGAGAAAAAATCTGCCTCGTTCTTTACTCATGCATTTGGACCTTTTGCAGCTGAAGCACTGCAGCCAGAATGTGCAGGCTGCTGCACCCAGGGTGGGAGATCTCCCTTCCCAGGGCAGGCAGGCTCAGAGGGCCACGCTGAGGTGCAGGCTGCCCATGAGGGCAGGGCTGAGCTGCCTGGACAGCACAGGCTGCTCGGGTCCGAGATTTCCCATGGGACACAGCCGGGCAGGGAGGCAGCTTGGTGCCTGTGAGCAGTGTCAGCCACCATCACAACCAGTCAGCTCAGTGGCCTGCCCCTCCAAAGAGCCACGGAAAATGAGATGACACTCAGAAAAAGGTTACAGGGATGAGTCAGGTATCTTGGAAAATCCTGCCCTGGCAGGGAAGACTAAATAAATTGTAGTCTCAGACCAGATTATAAATGTGAGCTTGGAGTGTTTAGTAGCAGATCAAGAGTGCTGCAGCTGAGGGATGGGAAGGATGGATCTGGTACAGAGCACTGCTGCCTTCAGGTATTTGCACTTGTGTACTCATCCCTCAGCACGCACACTGGTACCTCAGGAATGTCCTGCCAGTCCAGCTGTCACCTCTCCAGCAGCCACGGATTCCCCAGGGGTGTCTGTCTGCCGTGTCAGCGTCCCCCCTGAGGTCGGTGTGACCCGCAGGTGCCGGGGCAAGCACAGCACACGGAACATCCTCCGGGCAGGGCATGGTCCCGGCAGGGCATCCTCCGGGCAGGGAATCGCCTGCAGGGCACCCTTCCCCCGGCAGAGCCCCCTCCCGCCGCCCCGGCTGCTGCTCCCGGCTCTCCCCGGCAGCGCTGGCAGCACCGCAGCTGCCCAGGGCCGCTCCCCGAGCCCGGCCGTGCCCGCCCCTCAGCCTGGCACACAAAGGCCAGGAATGCCTCCTTCCCCAGCAGCGATGAGCTCCCGGAATTGCCGCTCCAGCCCTTTGTCTTTCCAGTTCGGATTTACAGCGCTGCTAAGGTAACCGAGGGAAACGGGCTGGAGTTCAAAGTGCATATTTACTGATGCTTGTAGGCACGGCTTCGGCGTGACTCAAAATTTGCTCAAGACAGGAAACTCAAGGAAGCTGCCACGAGAAGCTGCAGTGAGCAGTGCACAGAGAAGGCATTAGTGAAACGGCTCCTACCAAGGGATAGACAAACTGAAAGGTTTCTCCTCTACTAATAGCATCGGTTTGCATATTTTATTACTTTTTTACACAATAATCCAAGTCCTTCATTGAAATAAATTCTGCTTTGGGCCGTGCAGCTGATTCTCAGAGGAGGAAGATGGCTTTTCCCTAAGCTGGCGTGGTAGGCTTGATATCATTGTACTGCATTTGCCATGTGTCTGGCTCGTGGGTTGGGTGTTTGCTTTCCTGGGAATATGAAGACTCAAGATTCGTTTTTTCAGTGCTCTCAGATCCTAGAGGGCACCACAGAACAGCTCTGCAAACCTGGCTCACTGTACAACATGGGTTTTACAGGTGTTACTCCTCTTGTCTGCTTCTCTTTCCTTTCCCTTCACATTCATTTTGTACTAAGATTTAAAAGAATCTTAAAGTACTGAATAAGCAATGGTTAGTGGATGAATACAGAAGGAAATAAACACTAACATACAAGAAGGAAAGGTATTATATTTACAAAACCGAAGCTGTTGCTCTGACGTTGTAGCTTGTTGCCCCAAAAGTGAAGCCAGGCTGGTGACTCCATCTGCAGCCACTTGCATATTCCCACAGGGGTACAATATGCAGCTGATTTCCCAATTAAGCTTTCCCAGCAAAGAAGTTTTATAATTTAAACAGACTCAAAAGTTTGAGAAATGGATACATATTCATGAAGGACTAATAACACTCTGTCTAGAACACAGCTTTGAGCTGAGAGCAGCTCTGACTGGCTCACGTCTCACCCACCATACTTAGCGAAAATGGGAACGAGGAAGAAATGGCTGAAACCAGCAGATTGTGTTTTGCCAAGACAATAAATAATAACCATATTCTGACTCAAGTGCCAAATGTATAGCGCTTAATTAGAGGTCAGTAGAGCATATTTCTGCTCAGCTGTTCCATTTACAGCAATTAACATGCTCGTGTCACTCTAAACTGGGTTGCAGAGCAGATTTCAAAGGGTTGAGAGAAAGAATCAGGGAAGGGCTGTTGCACCTCTGGCAGCAGCTCGGGAGCGGCACCCTTGGCATCCACCCACCGGCAAAGAGGTGGGACAGAGAGGTCCCAGCCCTGGTGCAGCACCGCCCTGCCCCACCCCTCGGAGGGCTGAGGGGATCCTGCCCCACTTCCGTGAGGGCTGAGGGGCCCCTGCCTCTGGCCGGCGTTCCCTGCCCCGCCCGCCCGGGCAGCGCGGTGACACCGTCAGACCGCGGTGGCCGTGTCCGGGCTCCGCCGCCGCCCTCGCCCCGGGGCGGGTGCCTTCCGAGCGCGGTGTGGCGGTGCCCGGGCAA
>VXBR01008447.1:381302-433146 GCA_013400215.1 Cisticola juncidis | reverse complement strand
ATAGATGATAATTTATGGATTATATTTCTGTTTTCCACAGCATATGGCTGTGGAAAACTAAAGCTGATGGCTTTAGTGACGTACAAAAACTAGTAAGAATTGCTCTCTGATATAAATTTACAGGCATAACTCAAGAAAAAACTTCTGAACAGAAATCTAAGAGGCCTCAGAAAAAAAACCCCAAACAATCCAATAAACGCACATATGCAGAAATATGCACAGATAACCTCCCTCCATTCAGAATCCTTCACTTATTTTATCATAGAGACTGATACAATTTATTCCTCTTTTGTAAAAAAACAGAGCAGCATCAGCTCTAACTTACCTGTAATTCACTTCCTATCTAGTTATTTTTCTGCTGTTCAGCACATTCTTGTAAACAACACCCAGTTAAGCTACCAACCAAATGCTTACTTCAAAGCAAGAACATTCACCTCACTTACACAGTTGCTACTTATATTCATATTTTTTCTGATCTTTACTAAATCCTAGGGGTTTTTTAGGCTAAAAAAGGCCTTTGAGAAGGCCAAAATTGTATCTTTAGGCTTATTTCTCTTCCCAAGATAAATAACAGCAAACCCAGTGTTTGCTAATACACCTCACAGTGAGGTACGTATTTTACTTTTTCGTGCTCCACTTAAGTACTCCACCTAAATGATTACTGTTACTGGGGCACTTAGCTCCTGTTTTGCTTAATTACCTTTGACAAAACTAAAAATGCCAACACTTGCACCCAGACAACTCATATGAGCTGCTCAAAGAGGACTCCCTGCAGTCTTGCTGGGGTTTTGCATGTTTCCATCTTCTCTACATAAGCTGGTCATAATATTAATTTCTTTTGACACAATCTGTAGCTAGTATGTAAAAAAGCAGCCATCAGCTGAATAACCATGTAACTCACCCAGAATGACAGATCAGCTTGCATAAGGTAAATATAGCTGAACTGAAGAAATGGTCTTGCACATATCCATTTCAGGCATTTTAGTATTCTAATTCTCTCTTATTTTAAAATAGGACACTTTATTTTAATATTAAAAATATGGCTTTTGATATGGGAAACAGCCTTAATAATTCCCAGTGAAAAGACATGAACAGCATTTTTATTAGAGGAGTGGCTAGCATAACTCAACAGACACTCCATGAAATTTGTCACATATTATTCTGAAAGCATCGAAAGTTTTCTGTCCCTGAAATCAGTTTAAGACAGTAATTATAAAGTAATGCACATCAAGATTAAACCCTCTCTTATTTAGTCACTCCTTGGCTAGAAAATGTCCCTTCTTTTTTGATATCATTCACTCTAAATTCCCCATGAATTCCTTAAGTTATTAACAAAATCCTCATCACTCACTATTTCGAAGCTTAATCTTTCATAGTAATCTTCAAACTCAGAATAGAACACTTCATTAGGGTTGCTGCAGGACTCTCCTAATGCTTCCAGAAACGAAGATTTAATTCTTTCTTCTGCAGTTTTGCCTATGAAAGTACATTTTTATATTAAATATATATTTTTAAAAGAGTGAGTATGTATCATTTAATATACTTCAGGCAAGAAACTTTAAAATTTTAGCTTGCAAATATTTTTCATGCACAAATTCAATATTCTGATTTCAGAATTAAGTGATTGGCTCTCTTATTACCACCTGTAGAAATTACCTTACTTTAACATCATGATAGAACTAAGTATCAACAGAAAACATGGAGTCAGCCAATTGCAATGAATTATGAGATCAGGAAAATGTTTTCCTTCAAATGACTGCAAAAGCTGCATAGTGCATTTGTAAACTAAAATTCTGAAGTTATCTTGTAAGAAAGCATATGTTTACTGTAACAAAACTTCAAAGTTCTGGGAAAACTTTAGGATGGAAATTGGCATTTGAAAAGTGTTTTGCAACTTACATCTGTGTCCTTGCAATTTTATAAAGATAATACTCAATGTGATTTCATAGCACTGAGAAAAAAGTACAAAAAAAAAAAAGTCATTACAGCATTGGAAAAAAATCACATACTATATCCCTATACCCCCATGTGACTTCATGTGTTACCATTAAAATCACTGGCAATATAAAAAAAACTCCTCTCTTCTACAGGTAAAAAAGAAAGGGTCATGACACCATAGAGATTTCCACAGTGACTAGTTTGGTACATGGAGGTCTTGTTTTTTAAAACTGAAATACAAATATTTAAACTCCTAGTTTTTCAATGGCAAACTTCAAGCCTTTTTGAGAATCCTAAAAAAATAATGAAGAAACTAGCATTTCCTCTGTAAAGGATGACAAACCTGTCCCAGAAATAAATTAGGATCCTTCTGAATAAATTATTCGAGTGTTGAATACATTCCATGTCATTTGGAATCCTTGCATATTTTGATGGAAAACAGTAATGTGAAATTGAGAGTATCTTACTAAGTGAAAATTATTAATATCTTATTTGCCACTGATAACTTAGAGGTGAAAGCTGAGAAATAACTGCTTACAGAGGTAGGAAGCAGAACTACTCTGCATACTGGCAGTATTAGCAGCTTGAAAAAGAGCAAGTATTAAAACTGTGTATATGAACTCCATTACTACTTATAGTCATGTTCTGGAGAGACTCATTTTAAGTCCTCAGATGAAGAAAGTTCCCCTTTAACAACTCAGGTCTAAGTAAGTACAAAAACAGTTTGTATTTCCAACCAGTTTCTGGATCTGCTATCTCTGCTAACAAGATGACTTCCATAGTTACAGATTTGGGGTTGTTTGTTTGTTCATGTGAATTACCTGCCAATACTAGAGGATGTTTCTTTGCACAGTAACATTTTCTGACATCTACCATAGGCACACTCCCAGTTTTATTGAAATCTAGTTTCATATAAGCCTATAGGGGGAAAAAAGAATTTCATATAAGCATCTCAGAGGAAAAAAAAGTGGAAAGATGAAAAGATCAAATATACTTAACTACCCAGCACATACTTCTAGATCTTGTGCAATCGATTGTCAGTTTACCTGTTTTAAGTAGGGTTATCAGATACCAGAAAATCATTCTAGATTATACAGTTTCATGATTGTTTTACCTCAACAGTTTTCACATCAAATGTGTGTCCCCTAGTCAATGCAAAAAAAATTGTCTTCTCTCCCTAATTTCTAGCTCATCCTTAGAATCAGAAGTTTAGCTGCTTCCCCTCTGCCTCCTCCAGTTATTAAGATTCTGCATCATTCTGACAGAAGCCTCCACACAGCCTCTCCAGCACTGCTAAGAGCAGCTTCATTTTTCATTTCAGTTTACTCAACTACACATGCTTGATACGTAAGGCCAGGAGAGTCAGATCCTGTGTGACTGAAAGCGTGAGAGTGTATGTCATTTTTCTTGATCTTGATAGCCAGTTGCTACTCCTTTGGCTGGTTTGTGATCAGTGTCTGACGCTGCAAACAGCTCCACATTACACTACAGACAAATAACAAGTGGCATTTCACATATAACATCTCACAAATAGAATGACTCTTACTGTAGGTCTCAGAGGAGACACGTATTACTGCCTCCTATTTCAGGCACTGCAGGAAGAAAGTCTACACGTGGAGATTTGCCAAAATCTGTCATTTGCCAAAACAAGGAAACAGACTTCTGGAAGAGATCAACATCGCTTTAGACATTCAACTGAACTATAAGAATAGCACATATGTATGAAAACTCAAAATAATAAAGGAATTAATCCTAGAATTTAAAATTAACTAATTTAACAATGGAACAGCATGCATGCCACTAATTTACCTTTCTGTTGATAAACTGATCTGAATCTTTAAGAAGTCGATTTCCAGGTGCAGAACTTAAGAAAAATAACAACAAAACCCCACAAATAGAATATGATAAGTAAATAACTCCAAAGTTAGACTGCGAAATATTTACACTTAAAATATCTGCCATAAAACTTACTTTTCTCACAAATGCTTTCCTATACTCATTCATTTCTCCAAATAAGGCATGAGTAAATTCTCCATAGTTGACCTTATCACTCTTGCTATCGTCAAGAACAAGCCATAAGGATTCAAGGTCCTGCAATTTAAAAGAATTTTGCCAAAGTTCTTCACTATATCCTGGAATAGAACAATTGCTATAATGGGAAATGACAGTATTCTCACAAAACCCCCTAAACTTCTAGATTCAAACTCACTCAAAGATCTGTAGAAATAAGGCATGTAATCAGTGGTCACTGATGACCTTAATTCACATTATTTGCAGTTCTGATAGCTGTGAGCTGCTTTCACAACATAATATATAAAACAAAGAAAAAACCTAAGTAAAGAGCCTAAACTAAATATTTTTTTAAGTCTAAAGAGAAAAAAATGGATTGCGATCATATTTCACTTGCTACTTCATGTCATGATGTACGAAGATTGCATGTTTTTAAATATATTGTTTCTTCATTTTTAAGAACTTCACATAGAACTGAATGCAGAAATGCCAACATACCATAAGGGAAAAAAATAAAAAAAGCACCAAAAGAAAACATGCACAGTCCACGCAAATTCTATCGTTTAGTACTATAGAATTAAGCAAAGAAGCAATTCCATAAATTAAGAAAGATAATATCCACATTTACTGTTTCAGCTAGACTCACCCCTTCAGGTATTTCCAAATGGAATACTTTTAGATCTTCTTTCAAGGCTACCTGAAAGAGAAAACTATTTCTGTTCTTGTCTATTTGTCAGAAATACTTTCCCAAGCCTGTCATAAGCCGAACTCCTCTTTTACTTATTGTTTCTCTGAAAGCATTTAGAGAAATTAAGGACAAAACATTTACCTGAAGTTGTCCACTTGCTATAGAGACAATATAGAAGTAAAGAATACTACGTCTACGTATATGATGGTGCAGGATAGAAAGACATACCCATGCATTAGGGCTCCCTTGTCTTTGATGAAAGAATGCCAGCACAAAAGGAAACCATCAGTTATTTAACATTTGAGTGAAAATGATATAAAGTGTGTCTAACAAGTAATGCCTAACAAACTTTTCTCAAAGATATCAGATACGGAAAGAAAAAATGGCTATTGCCTTCTATATGTTCAGACTGTAAAACTGACGCCTTCTGTGGGAACTGATTACATGCCATGATTTAACAAACAAAGTAACTTGGGAACGACTGCTTCAGAACAACACAAAACTTCCATTATGAGACACAGAGCTGCTTCTTTACAAACTTGTTGAGTACATGTGGAAACAAGAACAAAAATTACTAAATTGGCAAAATCATTCCCAAATTAGATGCAATTTCTATGACAAGACTTATGAAAGCCTTCAGCTAGCATAATCACTTAGGGATGTCTGAGTTTATCAGCATACTCTGTTAACAAAAGTCACCTGCTATTACCTTCAATTTACTTTATCTACAATTTTAAAGACAAATAGGAGCAAGGTGAAAGAAGGAAGTTTTTTCCAGTGATGCAACTCAGATGTATGTTAAAAAGTACCTTAAAGTACGCACATACAACACTCTTCCAGGCTACACCAGCAAACCTTAGACATAGTCAGATAGCTGAAAAGTCAGCTTGTGTATATTATGCAAGGGGGAAAATGGAATTAAAAAGATTAAAAGCCCTACTAATTATTATTCCAACAATTTCTTTCTAAAAGTAAATGTCCAAGCAGATTCTAGTGATCAAAGACTAGCTACCTAAAGCAGGTTTAGATAATGACAGTAAACAGGGGATTATACAAGCAGTGAGCTGCTGAGATCAACCATTTTTGTTGACAAGGTTACAAAAATAATACACAACACTGTGCAAATGTATTTCCATAATCTTCGATAAAAAGCTATGCCTTCATCCTAAAGACTGTAGATAGGAACGTGGCAGAATTTATTTACATATCCCAGAGTACACTACACAATTATACTCATGATTTTTAAAAAGCATAATAATAGAGAATATCAAAATGCAACTTATCAATGTATAGAAACAATGGCTAAAAAGAAGTATCTAGGACAAAATTAATGGAAAAAATGAGATGGTGTTTTTACACTTGGCCAGTAACAAATTAAATGCTAATGTAACATAGCATCAGTGTTACATTTCAGAATTATTTCAGAGATTAGGTCAACACAGAGATTAACATTTTATTGACTACATTCATAATTACTCTGCAACTTCTGCGTAATCTTTACCCAGACTGTTTATTTGAAGAGAAAGGAGAAAGCTTTCTTATGAGCAATTTGTGCTGGTATCAGAGTCTAATAATATTCTGATAAATATCTAGGTTTTTGTTTAATTTCATTTATACAAATAAAATCTTCATAACATCACCATTGTTCATTGCACTAAGCTGTAAAGATAGAGATATGAAAATTAAAATTAAATGGGTTCTGGTAGATACAAACCTTGAATCTTCTTGAAAACTTCACTGTCATCAACCACTTGCCTGGAACACTCTTCACTGAGTTCCACAGAAGAAGCTCTAAAGAAGTCAGAATTAATGTTGATTGGTGAAATTACATGTAATGTGACTATATTCAAAACAGATGTAATAAAAAATCCCAACATACTCAACTTTATGTTTAATTCATACACTAGGTTTATAAGCACAATATCCAATTGCTTGAGTTTGAGAGGGCACTCACAAAAGTCCTTGCTGACCAGCTGCAGATATGCAGAAATTATTTTCTAACAATATTAACTGGCATCTCCTCTACTAATTCATTCATGTATAGTTCCTTCCATGCATAAAATCTCCAGAAGTTTAGTTCAATCCTTATCTCATACCACTGGAAGACTTTGTTAAAGCAATCACATTTAATCACCAACAGGAAAATAACATTCAGCATTTTTCAAATCTCTCTTTAGAACACAAATAGCAAAGATGTAGATCAAAAGTATATCTAGATATTAAGGTTAAATTTTGTGGGTTTTTTTCTGCTAAGTTTCCTTCTGAGAAGGGCTTCCCACAAGTCATCAGAAATAACTATAAAGGTTGATTAAAAAAAATGTGGAAGAATCTACTGGAAGAAAAAACAAACAAACAAAAAACCCCAACAAAGTCCTACAGTTATTTGAATCAGAATATTAAAAATATGGAAAAGCATTACTGTCAACTCTGAGCTGCTTGCTCAGCAGCGTTTTGTCATGACATACTCCTCCTCCTGCTTTCTGAGGCCAAAGACTTATCTCTCTGCCATCTGGTAGGACTTTTCATCTCCACTTTGAGTACCTCCCGTTATAAAGTCCCGAAAAAGCTTACCTACATCAGATCACCAAAACTGGAAAGTCAAGAACCACCTGCAGAGGACAATGTACTCCCACTAGAACACATGTCAACCAAAAGATTCATGGTTTGTGACAGAAGGGCATAGCTGGTTCCTGGGAACATGCAGTAAACCGTTTGGACTGTAGCTCAAGAGGATTTTCTATCAATAGAGTAATGAAGGTAAGAGGACTCAATTCAAGAGTTTTGCACCAGAGAACAGAGAGCTCAATAACATCCTCATACAGAGCCAAAAGAGAAAATGAAATACAGTCACTAATGAAAAGAATACAGAGAGAGTATAAAAAAAGCAATAATCTATTCCACCACAGGTAGCACAAAATCCAAAATTACAACCCATTGAACGGGTCCTGTTTCTGGTTCCTCTATTCAGAGAAAACATTGGTTCAACTCCAGATTTCACAGGTATAAGATTAGCAACAAATGAAAGAAAAAGATGTTTACTTGAATGATAGGCTTCTGAGATGTAAAATGTCTTACAAACTATCTGAAATTAAACTATATTGTGCTTTATTTCACTGAAACCTTGCCAAGAGGGAACAATTAGCATCATACAACAATACAGTTCTAGAATCAATTAAATTTGAATTTACTGTTCTATGCACTGTTAGCTTATTATGGCTCCTTTGCAAAGCTTTCAGTCTAAAGGGACCTTAAGTGAATATTACTCTACCTGAGAACAAGCTTCATGTGCATAAACACTTCCAGAAAGAAAATAATAGTCAAGTACTGTTAATAAAGTAGTCTTTAGACACTGAGGAGATTTAATTGAGATTAAAATTATTCTCTTCCTAATCAGGAAGGGATCAAAGTATAAGGGATATATGAGGAGCAGCTAGGAGAGCTGAAACTGTTTAGCCTCAAGAAAAGAAGACTTGAGGGATCTTACCCTCAAGTATGTATGAATATCTGACAGAAAGGAGTAAAGAAAACTGAGGCAGGTTCTGCTTAGTGGTGCTTGTTGACAAGACAAGAGGCCATGGGCACAAACTGAAACACAGGAAGTATAGGATTTGTATATAAAAACATGTGACCTTACACAAAGCAAACAGAACAGCTTCACGTTTCAATTCGTATTATAAAATTTCTCCTTACCATTCTAAGAAGTTACTGAACTATGCAAAATCCTCTAACATCTATTACTAATTTCTCCTAAGAATAGCCTGAATACAGATTCTGTTTTTAGCAGGATAAGTAAGGTATTAGGAGGTATCAAAAGGTATCAAAAGGTATCAAAAAAAATTGTGTTGCTTAACGAAGGAAAGGTAATTTGAAAATTAGTTAGCAGCACTTACTTTAGATAATCCATAGCTGCGTCATCAATACTTATCACACAAAGGGTGAAGACAGGGTTCTGCTTAACACTTTCTGGAAGGTTATGATCAACATTTCAGAAAGTCAGATTTGCTCCCTGTTGGTAAAGCACACAATGATTTTAAAATAGGTTGTGTATTTTGTAAATAGAGGGGAAGGGGAAAGAAAGAAAAGCAGCAAACTAAAAGCAAAGAATGCTGAGAAGAATAAAAAATGCAGTAGCTCTGACTGTAATATCTGGGCAGGATTGATTTATAAAGGCTCCAAAACTCATGAATTTGGAAGGAGGAGACAGAGACACTGTTACTGTGCAAGGGTCTCAACAACTTGGACTTTGAGAGACCTACATATCTTAATTTCAGCCCAGAAAACATGGCTGCAGATATGGAGATTCACAGACACAGCATCATTCCAAAGAGCTACTGAACTCGATGCAGTACATTTTCTGAATGACTTTATGAAGCATCTTTATTCAGAACACATTTCCATTGTCAGGCTGCAAAAATACTTGACAATAAAATATGAAAATCCCAACAAATAGCTTTATCTTCCATATTATAAACTCATCTATTCAATCTTTGAAATTTTTAGGTGGTTATGTAAGCAGTTAGGATAGGCATGTGATTAGGCAAAACACACTAAAAACTCATGTTGACTTCTTTTACTTTCTACATTTCTCACAAACGAGATTTTTCCTCTAAACTTCAGGTTTGCAGGAGCATGTGAAGAATTTGGTGAAAACAGTCTGTACCTGAAAACTTGCTCAAGTATTTATAAACCATGAACGCTTTATCCAGTACAGAAGTACAGCAGTTCTTCATGTTTAAGAAGTATTTAATCATTTCTTCGGGTTACAAACGACAGCAGACCTCTCACAGGTCTTTGGTTCGCTTCCTTTTCAGGCCTCTCCTTCCCGAGGGAATCATTTTGTCCAAAAAAGATCCGCACTGTCAGCTGTCTTGCGCCCTCTAGGGGGAAAACTGCAAACTACAGCCTGATCCGAAACCTAAATTGGGAACTTCTGAAACGTGCGACAACAAAATAATCCAGACTTCTGAAAACCTTTAATTCAAAAATGTCACTTAAGGGGAAGACTCTTGCTCTTCCCAGAAGGCTAGATCACAATTGCAAATTCAAATATCCAATATTACCATAAAAAATATAATATAGTTTTACATTCAGGAGAATATTTACAATGAAGAAGTCATTAAGATCATAAGCTTTTCCCTTTCTTTGTCCACACTAATGTCGATAAACTCCCTTCTGAATAAAAGGCAAGGCATTTGTCCTGTGAAATAATTCAAAACTGGTACTCAAACAATTAAATTTATTTAAGTTTCTTAGATACAGCAAAATATGTTTTCTAAAACCCTTTAAAAAAGTAATTCATCCTACCTGTTTTTTCCAAACTGTCGAAATTCATACACAGTAAGGGATTTGTCACATGCCAAAAAAATCCAATCAACTCCCTACAAGCATTGAGACCATTTCTAGAAGGTAAATTGAAAAGCCCCTTTAGGTTTTTCATCTATATGAATCCAATATATGAACCCAAACACAAGTAACATGTATTTTGGAATCAGAATGGTTTGAGTTAGAAGGGACCTTAAAGATGGTCTAGTTCCAAACCCCAGGCACAGGCTTGGGCACCGTTCATTAGACCATTCTGTTCACACCTTTCATTAGACCACTCTGTTCAGAGCTCCATCCAGTCTGGCCTTGAACACTTGCAGACACGGGGCTCCCACAGCTTCTCTGTGCACCCTGTTCCAGTGCCTCCCCACCCTCACAGCAAAGAATTTTTTTCCTAATATCTAATCTAAACGTCTGCTTTTAGTCTGAAGCCATTCCGCCTTGTCCTATTAGTACACACCCCTTAAAAAAGTCCCTCTCCAATTTCCCTGCAGCCTTCCTGTAGGCACTAGAAGGCTGCAAGAAGGTGTCCCTGGAGCCTTCCCTTCTCCTGACTGGACAATTCAACTCCCCCAACCTATCTTTATAAGAGAGGTGCTCCATCCCTCTGATTAGCTTTGTGACCTTCCTGTGGATCACTCCAGCAGGTCCTTCTCATGCTGGGGACCCCAGAGGTGGACCAGCACTGCAAGTGGGGCCTGATGGGAGAAAAGCAGTGGCAGAATCCCTCTCTCACCCTGCTGGCCATGTTTCTTTTGATGCAGCCCAGGACCTGGTTGATTTCCTGGATGCAAGCACACACTGCGAGATCGTGATGAGCTTCTCATCCACCAGCACCCCCAAGTTCTTCTCCTCAAGGGTGCTCTCAGTACTCATTTTATTTCCAATGTTGCATGCTGTGAAATTTGTTCTTTTAAAGAGCGCTTTGTCTATTTTCTCTAACCCACCATGAAATTTGACTTGTGGATCCAGTCACGTATTTTAATTCAATATTCCATTCTCCAAAATGCTAAAAACATCTCTTGAGGCTTCATGTTTTAGTATGCCAATATAATTTTCACTGATTAACTAAAGGATTATGTACACCAGGACTACTGTATTCATTGAGGTATATGGAAGTATGTTGATGAATACTCAGCTGTGTCTAACAAGTATACAGCTCACAGCTGCAAAAAAGCATCACTTTCGAAACTGAAAAATATGTTTATGCTACCACTACTCAAATCAGAACAGTTTAAAAGACATTCTAAAATTTAACACATAAGGAGCTATGAACACATTGCTATGCCATTACTACTTATAGTAGTAGTCACTTCTAAGATAAGGCTAAAATAATTTTAATCAACTGAGATGCAACAGCTAAAAGCATTATTTTACACAGCCCCTGTGGTAACTGTCATGAATAGAACTATGGGTATAATGGTAAGATAATACTGCTTACAGATCTTAACATTATACAATGGGATTGTAAAGCCAGCATTGATTAGCCATGTCAAAATTTGTACTACATATGGACAGCCACACGTACTTCTTTTCTTCAACATAGGGAGCAGAAACATTCGGTGCAATTAATCAGTTCAAGAGAGAAATCTTCATTCACAAATTCAGAGCATTGAAATTCTTCACAAAATTTGTGATTACCTCGATATAATCCTACTATCAAAGCGTAGCTTGCTGGAGAGCATGTTCTCTGTCAGTCCTGATTTGGTCCTTATTCTGTGAAAATAATGCAGCATGTTAATGATACTTATATGCTCACAGATAAATGTTACGTAAAACTCAACCATTTCCAAACAGCAAAAAACATGAAATATGGTATCCTTGGCAACTGGCTGAGGAGATGATCCTTTGTAGTTGAATTAGAAAGCAACTCAGAGCTGTAAAGTGTTCTGTTATATAATATGAGAGTACATTCACAGGGAACATAGATGTGAATGGGAAATTTTGTTTACATGCCCTTATATGAAAAAATTACCCTTTACCTCTACCATTCACCATACTTCCACGAACCAATGTGTTCTCTTGCAGAAACACCCAGGTTGGGGCTTTTTTACCCACTTAAATATTTTATATTTGCCCTATTTACTAGTTTCAAAAATGGAAATTTGTCCATGTGATGGATGTAAGAAATTGAGACTGGTTTTGTTGTCTTTTTTCCCTTTTTTAAGAATACAAAGATGACATTTGATGAGAAAGACCTTAGAGTGGGATGTTCAAATGCACAAAGCAGAAATTCTTGGCTGAATGTTAAGAAAAATTAACAGAACAAAACTCAGATCTGCAGATTAATTTAATTTTATGGATCACAGTTATTTCTTCAGGTTTTTTAAGTCCTTGGAGCAACTAGTTCAATGCTGACAGTCCAGGAATATCATTTAAATGCCAATAGGATTAATTATTGCAGCAGAAATTAAAACATGAAAGAAAAGTATGATTATATTTTGAGGATCTAAATTAGCATTTACAGATGCATATTTATGTAATTTATACACCTAAGGATAAGAATCTCTAAAAGGATATTCACAGGATTGCAAGCATCCAACCACTTGGAAAAGGCTGGCAAATCCTTGTGATGAATAGTATCAATATAAGCTTAACATTGTTCTCCCAGGTTTTATAAATTTTATGAATCAATCATAATACATAGAGATTTCACATTAAAAGATCCCTATTATCTCACCAGGCAATAACAAGCACAGGGAAGCTACAAAAAAGGCCTCACATGAAGCTGGTGGATCAAAGCCAAAATCAGAACATCTGGAAAGACAAACAGAATTTACTGAGCTAAAAAATATACAGCAGAAAATATATTTTTATAAACTTATTTCCTTTCGTGCGGTGTCCTTTTTCTAAAACATGTTGATGCTATCCCAACTCCCAGAAGTCCTTGAGCTTCCTTGCAAGCATCAGAACATGTGGACTGCTCTGGATGACTTATAACAGCTCTGACCAGAAAGAGCAGGGAGAAGCCCTTTGACTATTAGTATGGCTGAATTTCAGGTCTTATATATTTTTATGCAGGAAAGAAAACACCTTGCATAAATTTGTGGGCCTAATATTTTTTTTTGTTTTCACAAGTTCTTAAATCTATTTCTCAAAATCAAACATATGCAATAATATTCTGGCAGTGCACTGCTATGTAGTAATGCTACATGCAGATATGTATTATTTAGGGTATATTTTATATATCTTTATATAAAATAAGTCTTGGTATTATGAAGGCTTGTGATGTTTTTCATCATTTATATATCTTTATATAAAATTTAATATATCTTTATATAAAGATATCTCTTTATATATCTTAGTATTATGAAGGCTTGTGATGTTTTTCATCATTTATACTATTGTTGTAAATATTCCATCAGTGATATTCTCTAACCATGGCTCCCTCCAATATCAGTGATATCAGTTACTAGCACTAGCCAGTAACATCACCTCAGATCATAGAATAGTTTGGGTTGGAAGGGACCTTAAAGATCATCTAGTTCCAACTCCCATGCTGTGGGCAGGACACCTTTCACTAGACCAGGTTTCTGGTTTCTGGTTTCTGGTCATCCAATCTGTCACCCAACAAAAACATTGGCACTTCCTTCCTCAAAGCGCTAACTACACAGCTGAGAAGATCTCAAAGTCCCAACAAGCAGAAAAGAAACAGATGAACTGGGTTTTAAACATTTTGATATTCTCTGTATGACTTCAAAAGAAGAGACTCTTTAAAAATAAACTATATGCTTGCTATGCCATTGAAATGGCTATCAGAAGGGAAAAAATAATTTTGCATGGCTATTATAGTTTCCTAAACTTGCTCTCTGATCTATACAGATACATCTTTGTACACATCAGTTACACTGATTTAACTGCAAGATTTGCTCTACTAAAAAAATATTCAAAACACCTTTATATTTCCTTTAACAGTTTTTTTTTTCATGCAACAGTTTTGAACTAATTTTTATGATTAACATTCTGATATCTGATACCAATTTGTTTAGAAGTACTGGCAGAGTTATATTTGGAACATAAACAGAGGTTTTTCAAATTAAAACTTCATCCTGATGCAGATGCAGCACTGAATAATGTTTTGACATTATCAACAGAAGGGTTCAGATTAGAAGAAGTAATACATGGAAAAAATAAGGCAAAGCAGCAGAAGGAGATTAAACACAGAATGGGCATCCATGATCCAAGATGCACAAAGCTGTATGCTTAATGCAACATCAGCAGTACTGAAACACTTCAACATAACCAGCATATTTTTAAGATCACCTCTGTAATAATCTTTAAAGGGATATGACACAGGCCAAGCACTTATGTGAAAACTAGGGGTTTCTACCCTGTATAGTTCCATAACTCTAATCCTGCTAAATGAGGATTAAAATTGGAAATTAACATTGTGTTTCATGACAGTCTTGTTTCCCTCAGGCAATCTTCGTTTCATGTCAGCTTTTAAATAGTGTAAAAGTGTTAATAGACTTCTAAACAATATAGGTTATTTAAACTGCCATTGTAACAGAAGCAAAGAAAAATTAAAATGGTCAAGTGCAACAGCATTTCAACCTCAAAATCATAGGATTTGATGGGCTGGAACACCAGGGCAGATGACTCTAGAGATTGTAAACTATGCACAGAATGAAAAATAATCTAGACATACCCACAGATAAATTTTAGTAAGTGTAAAGTAACATGAAACTATATTAAACTAGCTTGCATCTTATATTGTCATAACCAGACAGCTTGCATAAAGCCCTGAATTATTAAAGCATGCTTAAAATAGAGGGATCTTTGTGCACAGAAGCAATGCTTTCTTGAAGCTAAAGGGATAGCAACGAAGGCAGGAGATCTTACTGCACAGCCTGGATCAATTCAATTTATAATAGTGCCTTTTTTTCCTACATGCCCAGCATTGGTACAATATTCCTTTTTGACTGAGTGGTGCTGTGTCAGTATTAATAAGTGATTAATAAATAGTAATAAAGCTAAGATTTTTAGAAAGGGCAATAAATATTGAGGACGTGTAATTTATAACGTCAGGAATTCATATATTTTCTTGAGGTGAAAGAGGGTTATTTTCAAGAGCTAGCACTATTGTAAAGACCTTAAAATAGGTTCAAGTATAAAATTAAAATTATTTCCAGGAAAAAATAACATACACATGGCACTTTAAACTGATATTTTAAGTTGCATTAAAAAGACTTTTCACTTAAAGAATTTTTGAAAATAATACTACTACATAAGACTTCATAAGACTTGGAAAAAGATGATCAAAACATTCTTGCTCTTAAGCAAGAAAAGCCAAACCCGAACAGATCTAAATTCTTCTGTAGGGAAATTGAAATTTTACATTATAAATTAATTTACCTACACAACTGATCCACCATAACTTGTTCTATAACAGCCTGTTTTCTCCTCTCTGCAGCAACATCCTCCTGCAATGAGAAACTGCCTGAGAACAAATGAAATATATAACAGCAGGCACTTCAAATAGGAAGTTACCCTTTAAGACACCATTCAGAGGTCACAAACTTACTTGTGCCACAATTAATATTTTTTTATATTTTTAATAGAGTTCTATTTGCATAAAAAATAGACATATAAATTTCTCTGCTACACATTCAATTTGTCTATGCATATTAGTTGTAATAAATATGAGAATTCTAATATTTAAGTTGACAGACAAAATCCTTATTTCTGTATTGTTTCTCATTCATTCTGTAAGTACAATAGAGCCTGGGGAGACTCACATTTTTCCAGGTTTTACGAGTGACACAGATTCCAACTAAGAGAATAAAATTTTACCTCCAGCAGTATTTAGTCAAAAAAAGTCTTTTAAGACTTAGTCTCTGTTGCAAGATTTTTCTTTCCTGCATGCCACAATAATTTTCTGCTGAGACAGGTCAATCTGAAAAACCTTTCAGGAAATATCATCCTAAAAGGGGAAAGGGAATTGAATGTGATCTTATAATTTCTATTAGAGTAACACGGAATCATAACCTTGCCATTCAGTGTAAAGTGTGCAGGCATTGATCAAAACCTGTTACACAGAGAGAAACCAGAGCACAAGAGGATGGCCCAGCATAGTATGGAGACCACCTGCAATAACCAGGCCTCAGCACTTCTTGTTATCTTCCACAGTTCTGAACTTTTTTACTGCATTTAAATTTGCTTTTTATTTAAAAAAAAATTATATACAGGAAAATAGAGATTATTGTTAATGAGAGGGTTTATGCAACCTTACATTTTTTTGGATAGTCTGAAATGAAAGAATTAAGATATTTTTCTAATTGGTCTTGAGTGCAAAGCAAATTCTAGAGAGATCTAGCATTTGTGTGGATGAAGAAGTGAAGAAGTTCCCAGGTATCTATAAGAGACAATTCCTAATTCCACAGGGATGTTATGGATAGAATTCACAATCTCCAAATAAATACTGACTCACACTAGTCAAAAAAAAAAGTCAAATCAAAAAACCCAAATAACTAATGCAACACCAGGACAGATGTTGGTTATTCCAAACTAATTTTAAACCTTAGAAGATTTTGGAATTATAAGAGATAAGAGGCATTTTAGTTCGCTTTCACGTTTCATTTGTGCACCTATCAGAACTACAGGGTGATTTATGCTGAGTTATTGATTCTTTACCCATTAACTGTTGCAGAAGATATATTAAAAAGAATGATGTAAAGGAGGACACAGTGATAGTATAGAGAAGTATTTGTTATAACATATCCCATGGACTCTGGCTTACAGATCCAAACCAGTTAGCATGCTGACAAGAATCTGATTTAAAAAAANAAAACCTTACATCTTAAATTTCAATTGAATGTCCAGTCACTTAACATAATCTTCATGAACCATCTTCCATTCTGCTCTTAGACAAAAGCTTTATTATAAAATTACAAAAATGCGGAGACCAGAGGCAAAGATTGAACTTGCAGCAGTTCCCACTGGTAAAAAAGTAGTAACTGAACTGTTGCTCCCTAAATATGAGCATTCAGAGAAAACCAGAGGTTATATATGACATCTATTGGCAATGGACCGTGAATCACAAAATCACAGAACAAACTGAACTGTGAGGCAGCTACAAAGAACATCCAGTCCAACTTCTGGCACCACATAGGACGATAACGGAGTCACACCATGTGCCCAAGAGCATTGTCCAAAGATTTCTTGAACTGTCACGTTTCATGCTGTGACCACTTCCCTGGGAAGCCTGTTCTGCTGCCCAGCCACCGTCTGGATGAAGAATCTTTTCCCGATATCCAACCTAAACCTCCCCTGAGACAACTGCAGGCCGTTCCCTCCAGTCCTGTCACTGGTCACAACAGTGAAGAGATCAGGGTCTGCCCCTCCTCTTCCCCTCAAAAGGATGTTGAAGATCACATTGAGGCCTCCCCTCAGTCTCCTGCAAGCTGAATAGACCAAGTGACATAGTCTGCTCCTCTTACTTCTTCCCCTCCAGACCCTTCACCCTCTTTGTTGCCCTTCTTTGGACACTCTCTAATAGCTTCATGTCTTATTCTATATTGTGACACCCAAACCTGCCCCCAGCACTTGAGGTGAGGCTGCCCCAGCTCAGAGCAGAGCAGGACAAGGGCAATCCCCTCCCTTGCCCAGCTGGCCATGCTGTGCCTGAGGCACCCCAGGACAGGGTTGGCCCTCCTGGCTGCCAGGGCACTGCTGGCTCATGTTCAACTTGCCATGGACCAGGACCCACAGGTCCCTTTCCACAGCACTGCTCTCCAGCATCTCATTCCCAGTCTGTCCTTACATTCAGGGTTGTCCTGTCCCAGGTGCAGAGTCTGGCACTTTCCCTTGTTGAACTTCATGTGTTTGGTGATTGCCCAGCCCTCTGATATGTCGAGGTCTCTCTGCAGGGCCTCCCTGCCTTGGAGGAGACAGCAGCTCCTTAAAGCTCTTGTATCATCTGCAAACTTGCTTAGTATCCTTTCCAGCCCTGTGTCCAATTCTTTATGAAGATATTCAAGAGCACAGGGCCTAAGATGGACCCCTGCAGAACACCACTGGAGAACTTTTATTCCAAATTACAGAAAGATCAGGAGAAGATCTACTTTAACATTTGACTTTTTGGCAATGATTACAGTAAAAGGACATGTTAACGTGTATTCTTGAGCAAAATTTTCAAGTACCTTAAAATGGAATGCCAACAATTGAGGCAACATATACAAAATGGAATTCTTACACATGCAGTTATTACTGCCAGTTTTTTCCAGTATTCTATCACTTCTATCCAGAAGCTGGACCTAGGAGAGCCTGAGATGGTCCTCAAAGGAGAGGGTCAGCCTGTGCTGACCACGACTGTTAATGAATAACAAAAGGGCTTCTGAAGGTCCCAGTAACACCTTGCTCAGACACTTGCTGGCTTTATTTTAAAGCATAGCAGCTACAGAATACCTTCTATTTTGTGGTTCTGCACTGCTCCCTTTCTCAGGGCTTTCATTATTCTTGCTTTGGCATTAAGTAGATACTCTGGGGATACTTCAAGACATTTTCCATTATCTCTAGCCAATAGTATAGATTTTTAAATTTATTCTAAAAATAAAAGCTTAAGTACTTTCTCAAAAGATTTTCTTATCATGAAAATTAACAGTGACCTCAGTAGAGCAACATCTGCATTCACTTCAACAAGACTAGAAATCAAGTAAATGCTTGCAGTGATGCAGAATTCAGTGCATAATGACAAGCAAATAAAATGATTTAAAATTACTATTTACTTTAAAAAATCATAAATTTTCTCATGACCTAGTATTCCATGAGAAAGTCAGAATGCTTTCAAAATAACCATTTTCAGCGATACCTTAAAAACCAGTGATAAAAGACATCACTCTGCATATGCAAATAGTGATTCATGCAATATCAAATCAAGGTTCTTCACCACCGTAAACGAACCTAAATTCAAAGCCTGGCCTCAGATGGGCAAGACTCCTATTGTTCAGCCCCAAAAAGAGTAACATTTACATGTGTTCAAGAAATTAAAGAAGCGTATTGGGTACATCCACGTAAGGAAAGTTTTTGTTTCCCTCAGTGCATGCTAGTGAGACTATGCTAGTTTCCAGACTTCAGGGCTCTCTCCTTCCCTCAGAAAGGATCTGACAAAAGATCAGAGCAAAAGCAATTGAAAGGAGAGGCTAAGGGAGCTTGGGTTTGTTTAGTTTGCAGAACCAGCAGCTATGAGGCATTCTGAAGAGAAGTTACAAAGAAAAGAGAACCAAACTCTTTTTGATAGAAGCCAACAGTATAACAGGAGGTAAAGGTTACACACGGAGCCTTGGAGGATTGGTGTGGAAGAACTTCTTCATACAGAGAATAAATAGCATGTCACCTGAAGATGCTGCTTAGAGACACTGTAGAAGCTCCATCCCTAGAGTTTGAAGACACAGCCAAAGTTATTGCTGACCCCGTCTAATACTAGCTGATGAAATTATGGAATCCATGGACCATTGAATACAGGCTCAGCTAAAAGTTATATAGCAGAGGAAATCATAGAATCATAGAATCCTGAGCTGGAATAGACTCTTAGAGATCATCAAAGTCCAACTTCTGACAGGGAATGTAACATTATGTTTAGGTTCACTCAACTACCTCAGTTATTCTTAGTTGTATGAATGTGTCTGTATATGTTACTCATAATTTGTGTTCTCATTTATATAGATTACTGCATAAAATACAAGCACTGCAGATAAGATTTAAAAATGCTCACTGGATTACTAAGTTCAGCTCTCATTGAAAGAAAAGTTTCAACTCATGATTTCAATCGGTGCTATCACATACTAGATCCAAATCCCCAGACCTAACTTCTGTTGAACATCTGGGAAGCCATTCTCCACATCTAGGTGCTTAGAAGCACAGCACCAGTCCAAATACTTGCAGCTTCTGATTTCCTTATGTTGTGCTGCATATTGTAAGGCTTGTTCGTATAGCATTGTTGCAGGAGAGCTTTCTTATCAGGAGTTACAAAATCATCATGTCCATCTTCAAGCTGTGTACCTACACAAAAATATATTATTTTTATAACTCAAATTTAATTGCAATAAGAACCAACTTTAAAATCCATATGTTTTCCTCAACAATTAATTTAAAAGTACTACTTTCTTTCTTCTTTGCTTTTTAAAGTGTCTACTTCTTCCACTTCATACTGATTAAAAGAGAATTTTTTAAGCCTATCTTTCTACTGAAACTGAACTTACAAAGAAAGACTAGAGAGCAAGATTTGTATTTTTTGAATACTTACCAGTTTTCATTCATACTGAAATAAATAATAAATTTAAAAATCTCAAAACCCCTGTGTTCCTACAAGCTTTGTGAAAAAATACAGCAAGTCAGGGAAAGCAGACTTCAATATCCCTGAGGAGAAGACAAGAACTCATCCTTTTTCTGTTTTGCTCAGGAACTGCCAACTGGAAGCAGAGGATTTGCTGTTAGGTATAAAGCACAAAGCTCACTGTAGAGACGGCTTTGTGACCAGAGAAGAAGTTAAATACAGCCTAGACAGGGGAAAGCCAAAGCATGCTACTGGTTCAAACAGACTTGTAAACCAGTCCCAGGGTATTACAGAAATATTTCCTACATGGACAAACTGAAAAAAAGGACACAGCAAGTTTTTACAGAACTCAGGAAGGAGGTAGCATAAGAGAAATCAAAAGAGTAGGTTTTGTTAGTAATATCCTCCATGGGCACCTTCTTTTCAGAAAAGAAAAGTTGTTACAAGTTCCACTAATCAAGCAAAACAAGTGTATTGAAATACTTTGATCTATTCATCTAATCAGGTAGTGAGAATACCTAACATAAAAAATGTTCTGAGAGACATTATATTAAAATCTGTGGGAACAATTAACACACATGCTTCTACTGCTTAGCAAGTATCTTTCTGGAACCCAAAATCAGCATAAAAAAAAAAGCCAGTCCTGCTTTTTCTCTCCCAGCATACATTTGGCATTGATGTCTTCATTTTCAGATTAATTTGGCTTCTCCTGTAAATACCTTTTTGATGGGCTTGCAGCAGTTCATATAAAGGAGTCACTCCTTGAAAAACAGATATGAGTGTCAGAGCAGTACATTAGAGCGGAATCATTAGGAAAGAAAAAAAGCCAAAAACTTAAAACTATAAAAAGATCTCCAAAACAGAAAATAT
The DNA here is from genome assembly GCA_013400215.1 of Cisticola juncidis. Taxonomy (NCBI): domain Eukaryota; kingdom Metazoa; phylum Chordata; class Aves; order Passeriformes; family Cisticolidae; genus Cisticola; species Cisticola juncidis. The sequence goes on along the minus strand of VXBR01008447.1, from coordinate 412,045 downwards.
TATCTGCCATCAAACATAAAACTAAACCACAAAATACTTACATTTTATTTTCATTCACTTCTTATTCACAGGATTTTTATTAATAGTTTTTTTCAGATTCTTCTTCATCTGGTTACTAGAAGCACAACTGTGAGGAGAAAGCTCTTTTAAATCTATCTACAATATGTGAAACAATCGTTCTTTTGAAAACCTTCCCTTTTTATTCTACTGAATGTTAACAAAGTAAATTCAGTAAACTCATTCTTCATCACAAAGCTTTTCTCTGAAAAGAATGAGGACAATATGTTCCATCAACATTTGCATACTTAACTTTCCATTAAGATTATTAAATGGTCATCTACCCTCAGCAGAATCTAGCATTCAACCAGTCCTCAAAGCTGTTGCTTACTTAGGTTTCCTGCTTTCTTACACCTACAATGATGCATCTTTCCCTGTTCAACCACTGTCCTCTGCTCTCTTCCAAACAAGATGAAAATTGGGTTTTTTCACCCCTTTGTTTTCCAGTTTCTCTCCACTGATCTTCCCTTCTTTGCACCTTAATTTAAAAATACAAAAGAAGCCTGGCAGAATTAGTGCAGCTGCAGTCCAATAGCATCAAAGCAAAAAGTACAGATAGTATCTTTCATTGTTTTAGTGAAATGTTGCATTTTCAGTGTTAATAGTTCTCTAAGGAATGGATTAAATCTTTCATTTCTCCTTTTTTAAGTCCTATATACAGTCAAAATTTGCAGAACAGTAATTAAAATACTTCTAGATTTAAAAAATAAAAAAAGCTTGAATGAATTTCTGGTTCTGGAAATAACACTTTTCCAGGATCTTCCTGCTGTCTCTCCTCTTCTTATAGACTCTAAGTTCTTCCTTATCAATCTGCTGATCTTCAGGCACAGGCTAGAGGTGCACTAGTGAGGCCAGTGTTACTTTCCTTACCAGAGAACACAACCACACATAGATTCTCAGAGCACTTCAGTTTCTCACTCTGCAACAACTGAAACAACCTTCCTATAGCTTATTTCCTCCTCAACATTAGATACTTAAATTACATGCTTTTATTTCTTTACAATAAAACCATGAAATTAATTACATACATGTGCAAACATTTCCAAACAGTGTAATTAAATAGTGATGAACATTTGCTATTTAAAAATGCAATTTCTACTTTGGCAGTTACCTTTACTGAAGTGTCTGGACACTGGAGGTATCTTTTTTTCTTTTCTGCAATTCTCTGAGGATGCTGCTTATATTCTTCCTTTGTATCTGCTTCATACCAACCATGCTTCGGTTTGGATCTGTCTGCAGGGGATGGCAGATTTAACGCTCTTGTCTTCTACTCAAAAACAGAATGTTAAAGCAATGAGTAATCAATATAAAAGCCTCTGGCTGGTCTACTGAATGAGAACAGCATTTTTTTTAGTTCTTATCCAGTATAATGTCTGAAACTTCTCAACATAATGCTTCAAATTAAGAAAAAATGCAAACTGGACTGCATATTCAGGCTTCATTTTCACTGAGTTCTTCAAATTCTACCTTTTTTAAATCTAAAAAATACACACTCAAATGGTTTTGCATCACTTTTAAAGGAAGAAGTCAGATTCAGTGGTTCTGCCTTATCACTAAAATGGAAATACTGATATTTGATTTTTGCATGGCTGAAAATAGATGGATGAATGTTTTTTGGTCAGAAGTTCCAATATTCTTGTATGGCAGATGAGAACTGAGACACTGTTCCTCAGAACAACATCAGCTGCACACCTAAGTACCTTTCTAACCTTACAGCCATTTCAGGGCTCTGCACAACAGAGGCTGGGATCAGTAGGAAGGGCAGAAGGAAAGTCCAAGATTCCATTCTCTTCTGTCTCCCTGAGTAAATAAAACCTTCAATATTTAAGTTATATTCCTTCAGTGCTAACAAAAGTAAGGTGGCCTTCTCTAGCATCTCTGCTCAACACTTGCAACTCATCTTGCAACAACAGTGTTATGGCCCTGCTCTAGAAAACCATTTCTCAAAACCCAAAAAGATTTATGTTTTTGAAGAGCAACTTTCTCCTTCAAAAGATGATTCACATCCCTTTCCTGGTTAATTCGTGAATTACAAGAGTATATTTAAATTTTTCTTCCAAAAGTGACCTATTTTAGGAAGATTTACTTACACAGTTACTGAAAAAGCTGGAATCTAGCTGGCTCAAGGAAAGCTTGGTCAGAGCCCCAGAAGCAAGAAATGCAGAAATAAAGGCCGTTCAGAGGAATACATTAAAATATTTTTAAACAGCTTGAAAATCTTCTCAAAAACAAAAATAAAATAGAAGTGGGGGGAGCAAGGGGAGCAAGTCAGGCATAAAAAGGAGAGAGGAAGAGGGAGAAAGGGAGACAGAGAGAGAGAAAGGATAATTCAACAGAAGATATATTCCAGTAAAAAGAGCACTCAGTATTTAAGACATAATGAAGCCAGAAAGGAAGTGAGAGATAAAAGAAAGCAGAAAAGAGAGATAAAAGAAAGCAGAAAAGGCAGAAAGATCCTGAGACACAAAGCCACAGCAGCCTTCCATTAACACTCCTGCAGCTTGACCGAGTTATACATAGGAACTTTGTTTAAAAAAATGGTAAAGCAAGCAGTGTAATCATAAGCATCCAGACCCAAAAAGGCTACAACAGCTGAAGCATGCCTGCACTGCACATTTACAAGGCAGCAGAAAGGAAAACAGCCTATCTGTAGTTACATGTTCACAGTTACATCTCGAGACACGTATAAATACCTAGATGCTAAAAACTAGTACATTCTTAGCATATTATTTTAAAAAGACAAAAAAATCACTTACCATTTCAGCTTTTACTTAAATGAAATTCTTTTTCACGTAGAGAATCCATTTTGTTATCTAGGGAAACATACAAAATAGTGATCTTGGCAGATTCACCTTGAACTCCAGCCAATCTGGAGTTCTGCCCTTCTGGTACTATATTATTTGTTTCAAGAAGCACAGGTTATGTACAAATTAATTTAAAATTGGTTTTCCTTCTAGTTAAAATCCTGGAGATTTTTTTTAAACCACCCATTTCGATATTTCTTAGATTTAAATAAGTTAAATATTTTTGAAATAATGGATCAGTGTATCTTTTAATAGTTTATCAAATAAGCTAGTTCCTGTCACATAACAGAAATTAAAGCATATTACATTTCCAGACCATATACCATAGCACTGAACTGACAAGGCTTTGTGTCAGTCTGTATTTTTTCAACTTCTTTACCTTCATTTTGTTCTGATGAGATTTTCTAGGCACCTGTTTAAAGGAAAAAAGGAAATAAGATATATCGTGATCAAAAAAAAAAAATTGTCACATTTATTTTGTTCATACTTAATTCAGATGTAAGACTTCAAAATAACTCTTTTCCTGCATTCAGGGAAGTGTAATAACTGAGTAATTAAATTAACTCTTAAAACTTTTATAATCGATATTGATCCTAAACCATGTTGCACTTCACTGTAAACCATAATATAAGCATCTGGGCTACTGATTTTCCTTAAAAAGCACCTAAGACTAGTGATGATTAAGTTTCTTAGTCATTCAGGGGTAAAAAAGATAACATGGAAATTTTAACAATAAAAAGAGTGCCAACCAATTAGACATAATTCCAAAGTTTATATCACAGTTCTGTTTGAAAGACAACAGCCCTAAGGAAAAAAAAACATGAAATGGCTGCAATTAACTCCAAAAGTTTTCACCAGAAGTAACTGCTGTTCCATAGAAGTAATACTTAGTGTTTGTAAACATGGATTTTGTCTTCAATCACACACTCACTACTACTAATCTTTATTACCACTATTGATATATCTCTTTAAAAGTATTTACAACAAAAGCATAAGTGCATCAATCAACAAAGAGCTAAGATATGTAATAAAATATTTTTTTCTAAATATTCTAAAGCATCTCAGTCAAAGGACTTTGCTAAAAATAATTTGGACCAACAGCACTTGGAGATACAAGCTTAACCAAAAAAAAAAAAAAAAAAGAACTTACATAAGAAAATCTATGCATACTTTTCTAAATTACTGCTAAAGGGATAAATTATAAAGATATCTGTAGTGACAGACTGACATGTTGATGCTGTGCATATGGAGTTTGTAATGACATTCTCCACTCTGAAGATGAATCTAGTTGGCACCTACGAGAAGAACTTCCAGTGTATGGTATGTAAGAGTCCCCATCCTAAAACCACAGGAAAAAAAGGACAAGCAATCATAATTGTTTTATATTCAGAGTGGTATTTTTATAAATTTTAAAAAAAAGTGAATTCTAAAAACTTTTTGAGAAAAAAATTTATTACAATTACCTCTCCATCAGAATCTCCCAGCCTCCCTAGATCTAGGCATGGCACCCTGCAAGGAGTTAAAACAATTTTAACAGCAATACATTCCCTTCTTTTTAAACTACAATAAAAGCACTGCCTATTAGTTATTATTAGGTACTTTACAAAAATCTCCCTGCAACTGGCCTTCTCATCAAATCTTTTTTCACCCCTCTTGCTTCAGCTCAGCAAGTGGCAACTGAGCTTTTCTTCCCCAGTAGCAAAGTACTCTGGCAGCTGAACATGAGCCCCCTTTACTCCCACATTGGCTTCACTCCACTCCCCAAACAGGAGCTACTGCAAAAAAATTATAAACCAGAGATGCCTTACTCTTGTCTTCCACAGCACATCTGTGTCAACATTCCTCGATAATCAGTCAACAGAGAGGGAATAGGGAAGCAATCACTACTTGAGGTGCAGATCTTCTGAACTTTCCAGAAGAGATTAACACAGTAGAAGACAACCATACCTCAGTATTTTGTTCTGCTTAAAGAAATGCAGACATCTCCAACTCATCAAAGCATCTCTGTGCCTTCTGTCTTTACTGCAAGTATATTGCAGAGCACCATGAATATGTGTTTTTTATATTTTACCACAAATATTTCCAAGCAACTCCATTACAAATTCTTGGAATAATAGAGTTCCTTATTTACAGTATTTTTTATTAGATAATGACAGACAGTACACAGAAATTGTAATCTTTTGACTTTGGTTGGAAGAATGAAAGGTCAGAGTCACACACACTTATAAAATAATTACATGCATTAGCTTTAAGGCATTTCAGTAAACAAAACTGGCTAAACTATCAATCAAGGTCCTTGGAAGAGTAGATACTTCTTATGTGCCAAAGTCACTATAAGGTTTTAAATTGTAAAAGGACAAACAAAATTTCCCATTGCTTGTAAAAACCTTTCACAAGAGTTTCTCTGTATTTTTTACTGTAATACTTGTAAAAGCTGTCAATAGTTAAAATAACATTTTTCTCCTCTTGCAGAAACATTAAAAATATTCAAGAAAAGCAATGTATAAATATGTAAGCTCTGAGTGACACCCTCTGACGAGGATGGAGCCAGGTTCCTCTTGGTGGTGCCCAGCAATAGGACAAGAGGCAATGGGCAGAAACTGATGCACGGGAAGATCCCCCCCAAAAAACTTCTTCACATCAGGTGACTGAGCATTGGTACAGGTTGCCCAGAGAGCTTGTGGAGTCTCCCTCACTGGAAATACTCAGGAACCACCTGGATTCAGTCCTGAGCAATGTGCTCTGGGATGACCCTGCTTGAGCAGAGAGGTCGGACCAAATAGACCCAGTGTGATCTCGTCCATCTTTACCCATTCTGTAATTATACCTCCACTCAGCCAAACGTAAATCAACTTATTTCCAAAATAAATAATGCATCAAATATTCTACTCCATATATAAATCACAGAAAACAAACCTATGATGATAAATCTCATAGTACACTAAGTTGGACGTCACTACAAATGCAAATGCATCATATTAATAATACCCACAATTAAACAAGCTGATCAGAAATAGAAGCAGACTTACTCTGGTGGGTAAGGACTGTGTGTAGCCTGTCTATTTGGTCTCCATCCCTAAAAGAATGACACATTATTACATTCCTAGGGGAATGTAATAATGATTAAAATACATAGTTGTCCCTTTCAATTTCCCCTGAAATATTTAAAATTAGTGGCTCAAAGTAATCTGTCCAACATACCTAAGACACTACTAACAAGGGGAAAAAAAAAAAACTTCTCACTGAAAGCTAATTCTTATACATCATGAGACTAAAAGACTGAATATTCATCATAACAGAAAGATTTCCAGCCATTAAGAATCTAGACAGCATCCACATCAGCTATTAATAATACGTCAAAAATAATCCACGTTCCTGAGGCTTTATACCGTCACTGCTCACAAGGCTTTAGGTCACATTGTCCTTGTTGGTTGGGAATCCACCCTTAAACCAAAACCACAAGTCTGACAGTCAGCTGGCCCCCAAGGAGCTAGCTCACACCCCAAAGAACCCCTGATATTTGGTGTAACTGCTTCATCTCAGCTTTACTATAGCAGTCATTATGCTGATTAGGCAGTTCACTTGATTTATTTTGCAAAGCTGCATTCCACACAGATCTCCAAACTCAACTGAGCAAGAACACAGCAAGAAAAAAGGCTTGAGCCAAAGCATCACCTATCCCCCTCTGGCTTTTGAAAACAGCTAGGAGAAAATCCATAGGGAAGGCTGCTTGTGGCAAGCACAAAGTTCACCTAACTGGCCTCCCAATCTAAAAACAAAACAAAACAAAACAAAAACAAAAACAAAAACAAAAACAAAAACAAAAACAAAAACAAAAAAACAAAAACAAAAACAAAAACAAAAACAAAAACAAAAACAAAAACAAAAACAAAAACAAACAAACAAACAAACAAGCAAGCAAACAAAAACACCTAAACTGGGCAGAATCCTATTTCCAGCAGTGGCCGAAGATCCCTCACGATCTCCTTTCTCGCCGTGCAGCCTCGGAGCCGCTCCGAGGCACAGCTGGGCAGCACCACCCTCCTGTGAGGCCGGGACGCGTCCGCCCCCAGTGCTGAGAGCTCCCGCAGGAACGAGCACCGCCACCGCGCGGTCACCTACGTGAGAGCGCCAGGGCATCAAAACCACTCATCTCTTCTGTACCATCGCAACTGTGGTGAGGTAAAGAAAACAGCTGATTCTAGGTGTTAAAGCCTTAAAATAATTTATTTTCTAAAAGTCAAAAAATCAAGAAGAAAGCAAACAAAGAACATTGTGAACACTGGGGTGAAGCACATGATTTCAGCATAATGTTAATTTAAGATTTATTTTTGCAAACTAACTGAGATTTATTTTTGCATAAAATCATGTGGACCAGAGAGTCTAAATTTGAAAACTTAGTTGCACAAGAAAGAAAAAAAGGGATGAGAGATTAGAGAAAAAAAAGACATTTATTTTCTTTTACAACCTACACTAAATGCCCCAGATGTTCTTGTAGTCCACAGTTATTTCAAAAATTTTCAAAAACCTGGTTAAAACATATCAGTAACATTATAACATTGTTGTGTTATCATTTACAAAAGGTCTTTTTTCATTCCAAATCAAACTGAAAAGAAGACCAGCAACTTGGCAGTCAAATTCCAAGAATTCCTAATGGGGTCATGTAACAAATAAGGAAGTAAAATGGGTGCTTGGGGGCTTGGGGGCTGAGGGAGGATTAGCAATTAACTTTAGTTCATGGATATAAAGTACACAGTATCTGTGAGAAAAATCAACTGACAATATTAATACTCAGCTTAACAGTAATGAAAATAATGCCTCTCAGAATCCAAGATCATATTCGTAGGGACTATCAAAGTTTCTAAAGTCCTAAAGTTTCTACTACAGTGAACCTGTAAGGGTTGCACAGTTCCCGTATCTTAAAGCATAGACTATTAGGAATACCTGGAAAACATAATATCCCATCAGACAGAACACTGAGATTCATTTTTCATGTTGACCTAAAATCATGCCTTTATTGCTGTCTTGCAAAACAAAAACAGAGATACACGTGTTGCCAGTTTCACCAAGTCTGAAACAGCACTCAGTACATGTTGAAGCCTCTGTTGTTCTTAACTGCAAGTTAAGAACCAGTTAATTCTTAAATTTTCCATGTTCCAACTAAGTACTCTAAGTAGCAGTTATTCTAAGATAGTTGTTAATATTGGAATTTCTGGCCTTCATTTGAGAAGCTGTCGTACTAAACTATCCCTTTCTGACAAAAATAGTTTCTTTAAAAGGTTTCTTCTCTATAGAATGGATTTTAACCTCAAACTACTTCTGAAGTATGATTAGAATATTTTTAAAATATATAAGTAAGGACAAAAAACAATCACAAGCCTTCCATTGACTACCTGACATTTCTTCCCCCTCAATGACAACTCAGCCTTCCTTTGAGGGGATGCAGCAACTTCTTTAACTTCCAAATCCATGCAAATTCAATTACACTTTTCTGAAAAAAACTGAAAACCAGAAAATACTATTGAGAAAAACATTTTTTTTTAATCTAAGTACTTCTGGGGGGAAAAAAGGTACTGCATTAGAAAGAATTTTGGTATTGTCTTCAGCAAGCTATGAAATGCTGTTGGGTTCTCTTTTTCATCACATCTTAATTTCAGTCTTTTATTACTAACGCTTAAGCCGATTCCTGTTCAAATGTATGGTTTTTGCCTCAGGCATAACTCCCTCTTTCCCTTACACTTATCGATACCTTCTCATTCCAGTATTACTAATTTGTTACCCCTTGGCAACACCAAGCCTTTTGTGCTCTCCGCTTACAACTGCTGCCTGTCTCTCATCCCTCAGTGCCCTGGGAACATTTCAGGAAGTCCATCCTGGCACACTCCAGGGTGACATTCCACCAAGCTTTCCTGCTCTGCTGCCTTCTCCTTCCACGCACCCAGCTTTGAACCAAAAGCCCTTGGTTCCCATCAGTCAGCCGCTCCGTTTTCAAAGGAAAGGCCCACAGCGCTGAGCAGCTCCCACTCCCAAGCATCCTTCCCTTCCCTTCCCTTCCCTTCCCTTCCCTTCCCTTCCCTTCCCTTCCCTTCCCTTCCCTTTCCTTTCCTTTCTCAGGGCGCGGGCAGCCGCACAGGCTCCCGCTGAGCCCCTTCCCCAGGGCAGGCCAGGAGACTCTCCTGACACGAAGCATCCTCCCCCCGAGGGCTCAGAGGGGAGACAGCGCTGTTGTACTTAGTGCCTCACGCACTGAGATTACTTTTTTCAAACATCAATGCCGTGCAAGGCGGAACACACATTATATAAGAGCGCAGCAGCTCCACGGAAATGATGCATTTTCCCCAAGAGGCGCGGGCCCGGCGGGCAGGGGCCGGGCTTCCCGCGGGCGCGGCNAGGGGCCGTGCCTCCCGCGGGCCCGGCGGGACCTAGAAAGACCACTATCAAGTTGGCATAATGTATTGAAAAGATTCCACATCCCACAGTTCTTGAATGATACATAGCAACGCATCTGTTAATTCTGACATAAGAAAAAAGGTATTAAAAGGAATCAAAAGGTCAGATTCTGTAGTATTAGAATAAATGTGAAACAGAGATAGAGAACTAATGAGTATCAATCAGTTCTTAGACAGGTGCTGAGTTTAAATAGTGACAAGTGAGGAAGAAATTAAGTGATCTAGAGTAATACATTAGGGATTAAGTTGACATACAAAATTAAACATCATTACTCAGGAGACTGCAGAGTCAGACATCATTATTTCATATAGTGTCCATGGCTATACTTCTCTCTCCAAATAAACTTAACTATGAATGAGTATCAAAGACTTAATCCATACTGCTTTTCAGACTCCCAAAGAAAATTTTTCCACAGAGCTGAATTGCTCAGTGCATGCTCTTTAATGAACTCAAGAAAGTCACCGTTCAAGCGGCATAATGCATAGTTACAATTATGAAACATCTATTCTTTATAGTCTCAATTAGAAGGTATTCTAATATTTTAGTGAAGCATCAGATATAATTACAGTGCATTATATACAGAGTACAGAAATATCTTTATAGGGAAAAATAAATAGAAAATATATGTAAACATCCTGAGTAAAATTCTGCTGCCATCGAAGTCAGTTACAGAATTGTCATAGATATGAGCAAAGGCAATATTTCACCCCTCTTTTAAAAGCATATAGCAGTGCACATAACTTCATTTCAGTTTAAAGTGCATACAACATTATAAAAAGAATTCATAAGCTTTTGGAAGTTTTACATATGCAGATTCCATTCATATCTATTGCGTTTCCTCAGTCCCATCTCTTCTGATTCAATGGCATCTTTGCTTATCACTTCTTCATCTTCTACAGCATCTGGCTCCAACTGATGTATTTCACATTCACTGTATAATTCATGCTCTTCTATTTTGTAATCATTATCAATATCCTCAAGCAAATCTTCATTACAGTCATCTTCTCTGTTGTCCGTTTCTTCCTCTTGAGAATGTTCAGCAAATGACTGAAGGAGATCTTCAAGTTTCTCATTACAAATGTGTCCAAGATCTAAAAATTTAAAAAAAAAAATCAAAATTAAAGTTCACTGGTAAGGCTCTGAATTCCAGGGTCAGTTTCGAAGTATTTTTAATTAGGATTTTTTTCCTCTTTTATTAAGATTCAAATAATGCAAAAAATCCCCAAATTTCTAATGGACCATTCTTAACATTTAAGATTTCTTTCGGGCTACTATGCAGCTCTTGGAAGTCTCCAGTTGAAACTAACATATGATTTGCTGTTCAGTGTTTTATGCAAGCATTACTCCCAGCCTCAGAGGTCCCCATTTGGAAATCCTTTGCCTAAAGTTAGTCCAGTACCAACAGATTGCTTAGGAACTGATGTTCCAAAAGCCTGTTTTATCAGACCAGAATGTGACTGTGTGGTCCATCTCATTTCAATGTCTTGAGCAACTATTCTTAAATAAATCATGATGTAGCAAAATTTTAAAACTGAATACATCTCAAAGAGGAAGAATGGTATTCCTCCAGAATAAAACTAATTACACACAAATTACCTAAGATGCAGAATCCGAACATTATTATAGTAAGATGTTTATTCTTTTAAAATATAAACTACTTAATGATCTATCTGTCTGCAACTTAAATTACCTTTCATCTTGTTTTCTGATTTATCCAATCCACTTTCTTTCATCAGTCGTCTAATTGATTGAAGCTGTGTCATTATTTCATCTTTCTGCTCACAAGCTAAAGCATTGACACTAGAACAAAAAGACAAATGTTAACAGCTGAAAGATTATCTTGGAAGGGAGTGCTTTATGATAATACACTTACTGCAATATTTCTTTCTGTGCATAAATACCACAGTTAAGTTTGTTTAGGTCATGCTTTCCTTTGAGAACTGTCTCTTGAGAAGTGGGGAGGCCATGACATCATACAACTACTGCATGTTACTGAATTCTAACCCTGGAGCCCCAAAGCCAAGGCCGAGTAATGAGAGTAATGACTACTGAAAGTAACAATTATACAAAGTACTGTTATTAGTAGTACAACAATGCCTAATACTTATTTAGAGTTTGAAGGCTTTTCTCATCCAAGGCTTTTTAACTTTCCTCCCCACCACTACTAGAAATTTGTTAGGCAAATCTGGCCAGTGAATTTGCTGCTTCAGCACATACCAAGTTCAAAAGTGCACTCAGAAACAATCAGGAAATTTCACATCATGTTTTAACCTGTGTTTCATGAAGGATGCCAGTCTAGAAAAATAACTGCATGGATACTTTTATTTCTGGTAGGTAAGTGCTCTAACTTCTTAAGAACAGAACTTCTCTAAAACTACAAGGAGTTTTTTATCCTGATTTCCTTGTCATATTAAAATAGGCATGTTCTATTTCACTGAAATATACACACTTCACAGATTCATTTCAAAACACAAAAATAAGCAGCTATATTTTAATAACTATCTTTTTCTTATAGTTACATTTAAAAGAAGAAACTCACTCTGCTACCAAAAATTAATTCCCAAAAGGGCTTTCAAATGCTACTGAGTTCAAGTTTATTTTCACTAAGCCTTCTTGGTCAGTATCAAAATTCATCTTGTTAAGCCACAACAACATGATCATATGTCTTCTGCATTTATGTTTGGTGAACAAGAGATGGGAGGTATCTGTGAAAATGTTCACAAATGGCAGAATTGGTATTACCTGCAAAAGGCTACAGAAACAATAAGTAATCAAAGGTTCCTAAAACTGTTCCTTACCATATATAAAGATCATTTTAAGAACTCTTTGTTAACATTTTGGTGAATTTCAATATATACAGAAAACAACACTGAGATTTTTCAGAAACACTCACCAGTTTGATAGTGGATCCAACTGAGTCAATAAAGAATTTAACATTTTCTCTGTCTGTGCTAGATGTTGCTCCAGTTCTAAAAGCTGATGCTCTAACAAAAACAAACACAACAAAAAAAGAGGGAGTTGGGGGGAAGGGAGAGGGGGAGCAGGAGAGAAAGAACATTGTAAAAAAAGTCTTTACAATATCATTAGAATATGAATTTATATTTTTCGTTGGACAGATTCACAACTAGAAAGCTTCTTTCATCTATAAAATTCTACAGAATGAAAAGAGAGTGGTGGGGGCAAGAACAGAAGCTTATTATGTGTGAACAGAAGTCCTTTCCACCCAGTAACCTATCTCCAATTGTGCCCAAACACAGAACACCTTTGTAGAAACTGAGCAAGAATGTGGAGCTCACCTTCCCACTCTCAAAAACTATGCAGCTGCAAGACTTCCTTGAGATGTAACTACTGTATTTATCCGCAATATGTATTCATGTGTTTGTCTATTTATATCTTACAAATATATTTAATGCTTAATGCACTAGAATCAAGAGAAGTCACTCCTCCTAAACTACAATTAAACTTTCAAGAAAGAAGAATGCAACACACAATGATGAGTAGGCAGTGTATGAAATCACTGCTGAACCTCATTACAGATCTGGTGTACATAGACACAAGATGCTGCTAGTTGTTTAATTCTCTAAAAATGTGTCTATACAAGGGAGGAAAAGGTATGAAAACAGCATCAACTTTGAATGTTTGTGAAAGGTTTCTCATAAATGGTCTCTATAATTGTTTAGCCACACTGTTCCACTATCAAGACAGTTCAGTTCTAAACCAGATCATTATATTATTTTTAAATACCCTATCCCACTCCAATTGAAGAAAACTGAACAGATCTTAAGTGAGAAAAACATCAGACATTTTAAAGGCAGAGAATCATACTGCATTACTAGCTGTTTTAGGACTACTGTATTTAGCTGTTTTAAAGAGCATTATGTCTGGAGATTTTAAACAAACCTCAAACAAGCATTTTAAATATACAGAATGACAAAGTGGGTTTTTCTAGATTCCTAACTGCTCTCAGTAACTTGAAAGATTGTCTTCATTTAGCTAGATTGCATCAATGAAAACATGTTTTATTCCAGTAGGACACAAGCACTTTTGTTGAACATATGCATTCTGAATGAGTATCTTACCTGTTTCCTTTGCCTTGTCTTCTGTACTTTTTTCCTTTTTGGAGTGACTTTCTTCATGTGACTTTATCTTTAAAAAATACAATTGAATTAAACAACTTCATTACTATTTCTGTACTAAAAACAAAACTGCATTTAGAACTTTAATAGAAGTAAACGGCAACCATGAAAATGTGCTACATTAATGAAACTTTTCTTCTATGATGCCTCCTTCCTATGTAAAACTAACACTTCTGATTTTAAGCAAACACAACATGACTGGCAAAAGCTGTAAAAGAAAGAAGTTGCTATTTCGAAAAGAAGCAGAAGAAACCTTCTAGGTTGCTGGATCCAGTCTCCTATCATTGATTATGATATAAAATTTATTTCTTAAAGTAATAAAGATACTATCATAAAAATATTTAAACTTTAATCCCACAAGCCTAAGTGTAAAGAATTGAAACACACAAAATATGGTTTTCATGATTTTTAAGTCTTATGCTAAACTAGGCAGCCTCTATACTAATTTTGCTAAGCTATGATATTTTTCTCATACACAAGATTATTGTGGACTGACTCCAGAAATGAGTATGTTGTATCCAGCCTTACTCCTGTTCATTTTTTTTTTCCCTGAGGGCAAGCAACAATATTCAGGTGCACTCTCAGCTTTCTAAGTCCTGTAGTACCTCTTACCATAAATAATACATTTGAAGACTAATTCCTTTTAAAAAACAACCGATCATGTGTTCTCCTTTTTGAATTTACAAACGGTAGAAGAGGTATCCCATAACACAAACAAACCTGTATGTTGCAACTGTGTAATCCAATGAGAGACCAAACAAAGGCCACTGTTCTACCTAACTGCTAATCCAAGACCACTGCTCTGCAGAAATTGTCTGCCTCCTTCCCATATTCAATCTCATTCTGAAGGATGAAAAGGAAGCAAAACACTGATGAGACTTAGGTTACAGACTCAGGTAGCAGCACTGTTTGGGTTCTCAAATTCTCATTTGAGGCTGCAGGGTGAGTAAGATTCTCACTTCTTCAAGAGTCTAAAAATAAGTAAACCAGAAGCCTTCATATGTAAGAATTAGATATGCTAAAATTTCAACTTTGGACTTGATGTTCAAAGTCAAACAGAGCAAGAAATGGCTTTTGAACAACCATATATATGAGATCAGAATTAGAAAAACAAAGAAGCCAAGCAGTTACATTTCCTCCTAAATACAGTAATTTATTGGTTTTCCCATGGCTTACCTTAATAAGTTTGTATGCTGCAAACATTCCCACTCCAAGAGCATACAAGGGCATGAGGGTGAATGCTAACTCTCGACCATTTCCTCTCGTTCTCTCACTTTTTATCTCTTTTTCCATTGCTTTTCTCATCTGCTGAAAACTCTGGTAAGTATTACTGTCAGAATTTCCTGGATTCTGGTGAACTTGATGAACTGTCTGAGGACTACCTTAAAAATGAAATTGAGGGAAAGACAACAAAGTAAGAAATAAAATCAGGAGTCCACTGAAATTGTTTTCTTCTTCTGTAATCATCTTTGTTCATCACTCTTCTAAGATGGTGTGGGCAGCCTTGTATCCAATTCAAAAATTATTCTTACATTAACAGGATGCACAGTTTAATCTAGGCAGCAAAAACTTTCAAGCCAAGCTTGCTTTCTTTAATGTATAATTTTTAAACTTCTTTACAGCAACATTGGCAAACCGTCAGCAAATCACAGAAAGATACATGTAACAAGAAACAGTTTAAATCTTGAAATTAAAGCATACTCAGAGGAACTACTGATAATGCTGAAAAAAGTAATTAATATTTTTTCCTTTGCATCAGAGGAACTGAGTTAATTACAAATTGAATTGTCTGGTCCCAGAAAAGGAAAGGTTTCTTGAAATATGCTGTGCTACTGCTTTCATTATTTTGACAGTAAACTCAGTTTTACATGGATATTCCCACAGGCTTAGAAGTATTGTCCCTTTGCAAACTAAGTATTTAGCAGGAGAAGATTATACAATAGTCAGGAGAGGCAACCTTGGAAGCCAGAAGTATTTTTACATGTAATTTCCCCGTCAGAACAGGGAGCAGATGAGAAAATGGCCAATGTCATTGTTCAGCTTAGGAAACAGGTTATTTGGTAGTTAAATCAAGAGTTCATGAGGCATGCACAAATGGAACAGCACCATCAGCTAAAGAATGCAGATGCTTGCAGAGACAGACAGCAGGGGATTGAGGATTGTGAAGTTTTATACCAATGTCTCAATTGAGTGCCTAGACTTGCAATTTAAAACTTAATGTACTACTTAATGTACATACTCAGAACTGAGTATGGGTATGGCAAGGTTCACATTCTATAAAAACTCACAAACAAAAGACTATTATGCAAATCACTACTTATCAATGAATACCTTAAGACTGGCATTTCAGGAACTCACAGTAACATAACTCAAGTGTGCAAAGTACAGCCACGATCAGATAGAGAAAAAAATTAATGTTACACAAAACCTAAATGCTCTAGCTGATACAATCAGAACTCAAGCTACCTTCATCATTCAATGAAAATTCAGACAAGTGTTGTCCTTTCAGGACAAGTACGACAAGTAGGTTTAGACTTGCTAAAACTATACTAACTAATGTGGAAATTACATTTTATATTAGACATATTTTTCCACCTTTCAGAATGTTTCATATTGATCCTTAGTTTTACATTTAAATTCACCTTTCCCCCTATTTCAAGTTATATTTGTTTTTAAAGTAAATGAGAAATTTTACTAAAATAGTTACTATCACAGTTGAAAAAGATTTCTACAGATCATACAAATAAGAATGTGGCAAGGGAAACACCTTCAGGGTGGAGAGGAGGAGTGTTGAATCCTACTGGAGTTCAGTGTCCTGCACCAAGTTTATCCCACAGAAGAAATGGCAAAGTGAGTAACTAGCCAACCAGGAAAAAAAAGAACCACCCAGAGAGGTGAGAATAGGAGATCTGTCTGAGATTTAATTTATTCAGTGCTGAGGCAGTACTTTATTTTTTTTAATTTGATTTTAAAACAATTTGATCTATAGGGAATATACAACTACCTTGTAAATAAAAAATAATCAGGCAAAAGAGGCCAGGCAAGAGCTTATGAAGCACAGTAAGTTTGACATCAGATAGGAAGAACATGGTAGCAGCTCAAGGCTCCATTTTTCTGCCAGCAGGGAAAAGCACAGACAGATCTGAAGAATTACAAGAACTAGCTATCTCTTGGTATGAAACAACTTGGAAGGCATCATCAATTAATCACAGACCTACCTCACAAAAGAAGGCTTTTTGTGACTGTCGGAAACACAGTACCTTTCGACCTCGATCTAAATCGTGACATGCACAGACACGGCTTAACATTCATGGACATTACTATAGCTCCCCCAAGTAGTAAACTCTGTAACCCATTCATTGACATCTTTTCTAAACAAACATCTTGGACCCTTTTTAAATATACTACCGGACAGGTTTGGTATGACCCTGTGCATATATTTACTAACAGTAATACTCGGCTTCCTTATTGCAATTGATTTTTCGCTGTGACACCTCTCAGCTCATCTGTTCTGTTCGATTGTGCCCCTGCGGGCACTGCTCGTCACACCGTCCCGCACTTCCAATTACCGGGTGTTCCCTGCACTTAGGAATAGTTTTTTAAAGAGTGTGTCAAACAACACACACAAAACACAAAGCACAAAGCACCGGCGAACGAGAAGAGCAAAACACCGCGGGAGGTGGCGCTGCCCGAGGCGCACACAGGCCAGCCCGAAGCGCTCTGACCAGGCCCCTCCGTCCACAGCCCGTGTACACCGGCGTCTCCCGCGGGACGAGGCACGNGCTCGGCCCGGACCCGCCCCGCTCCGCAGCGGCCGCGGCAGCCGGGCCCGCCCTCGGCGCCCAGCGAGAGAGCGGGACTCCGGGGCTGAGGGGCCTTTCGCCCGCAAATGGAAAAATTTTCTAAAAAAGGTTAAACAAAAGTAAAGAAGATGCTGGAAAAGCAGATGTTTGATGCTCTGTCCGCCTAGTGCCACAAGAGGAACATGTTAGCAGCGGCGATGATGAGCATCCTGAGCATGTTTGGGAGCACACATTTATTCTCAAAGAATGTTCTTTGCTTTAGGTTTTAGGCTGCATTGGCAGATAAGGGGAGGAGTGATGATTTTGGAAGTGATGAAGTTTGCAAAAGACACCACATGCAGTTTTAAATGCTCAGGAATAGGAAAAGCAGGAAAAGTTAAGACTGAAAATACGGTTTGGGAAAAACCAAAGACCTTAGGCAGGAAAGGGTATCAGCAGCCAGTGGAGTTAATGGTAAAGTCCAAAAGGAAACTTAAGAAACTGAAACGTATGGCACCTGTAAACTTAAGCAATAAATCACAACATCTTCTATTAAGATACAAAATCGGGTACTTTATTGGTAAACTTTCTAAAAAACAGTCATGACTGGAAGACAAATACAGAAGAACCTTCATGTTCAGGAATCAGTTGCAGAGAAGAGGTAATAGAATTAGTTACTGGCCAAGAATTGACACGTTCACCTCATGAAGTTGGCTTTGTAAAATGCCCTGATGTGTATTTGAAGCCATACCATAGAAAAAGTAAATATTTGTTTCCAGAGGCTCTCTTAAAACTACTTAAATTTGTACTATTGAATTTGTACTATTGAATCTACTGTATCTGTGCATTTTTATTTTAAATAAAGTTTTGTGTATCAAATCAAAATCCTTATTGACCTTTTCAACAATAAAACCCAAAAAGTTTCATGTTTAATTAACATGCCAGTGATTCCTTGCTTGAAGACAAAACTGCATTTCAAACATCTTTTCAGTTGCTAGAAAGTGCTCTTACAAAGTTAATTTTTCAACAGTGAAGGGAGAAAAAACTTGTTTAATGAAACTAATTTGTATTTCTGTGCTGCAATAGGAAAAGTCAACTAAAATAAAACACAGGTACTTGCCTAAAGAAAGGAAAGTATCTCTCTGTGAAACTCCAGCATTTGATATTTATCTGCTTATTGCTGACTGGTTTTATCTGATTGTTTAAGATTTCGTTGTAATTCAACATTGCACAACTATTTCACCTTTCAGGCTTTGTAGACTTGGGTTGCAGCTTTGGCACAGACTGCAAAGGCATAGACAAATTAATGCATTTTTGAACATAACATACACCAAAGTAAGAATCATCTGTACCACCCTAATTTCATATTGGTTGGAGAGAATATTTGGATTGGAGGTCATGAAGTTTTTGATGTTGCTGATGCCATTAAATTGGTATGGTGAGGTCAGATTTTTAATTTTCATAGTGCAGGACTGTACTAAGGTTTGTGGTTTTTACATTCAAGTAAGAGTTGTCTTTGGTAAAATGTCCTGGTTAGTTCCTACCATATAAATCAGTACCATCTGTAAATAACACAGAGGTGTACACATGGTAGCAACTGGCAGCTGTCTTTTTTAATATCAAGCAATGACTGTAGTGCATTACCCCTGCACTGGCTCACCTCAGTGCCCTGTACTATAATTCGCTCTTCTTGTCCACAATACTGACCTCACTGAAAGCCTCATTTCACTGCATGATTACTACGTGAACTTTATAAAATAATAATTTCCAGTTGTCTAGTTACCACACCACAGAGTTCGGAATTCTTCAAGTCTGGAAATGCTGCTGAAGGAATTACAGTAACTGCAGAATTTCTGTGGGTATTCTTTGGTAAAATTGTTGATAGAAGGATAAAATCCAGCCAAAGTAAATTTTATTCCTTACAAATCTCATAAAAAAGAAAAAAAAATCAACAACAAAATTTATTACATATTTCTGATTTCTCAGTGGTAATTCTTAGAAACTTAATTCTGCTGAGAAAGTAAAGGTTTCTCTTGAACACTTAATATTTTATTTATTCATTCTCATGTTGGAAAAATATGCTTTGCAGTAGAATCAGTTTCATCTTTGAGCAAATACATGATATTTCACTGATCTAAAACAGACAATTATTTTAATGTTGGGTAGATCTTATCTAGTAAAAACAGCTCTTAAATTTCTTATCTCAGTTTTCAAGGGTGCTTAGACTGCTCTCTGTGTAAATTACAGATGAAAATACTGTGCAGCTTACTTACAGAGAAACTGTTACCAGATACAATGGTATCTGTGAGATCCTTTTTTAGTAATCTTTGGACTGTGTAATGAAAATACCAAAAGCTACCAGAATCATTTATGGAACATTTTCCTTTCAGCTCTTTTTGTCTTTTCTCACTTATTTCTTTTCAAGTGTTAAGTCTTGTTTTCTGCCCCTGGTTCTGCCTATACCAAAACCAAAAGCAAGGCTGGAGGATTTAACTTTTGCTGTCTATTTGGCAGTAGATTTTTTAGAAGGCTAGAACTAGACAGTATCATAGGAAAGTATTTTTATTTTTTTCTGTGGCACAATAAATTATGAAAAGCTACCTAGCAAGGTAGTTTTTGCATTTTAATAATTGCAATTTAACCTTGTCTGCATAGAATTCTGGAGGTTTTTGCACATTTCTCTTAGAGTGATGTTCATGTCTAAACTTTCTTTCCCTTGATTGTTTGCTCCTTTCCTGTCCTTTCCTTTCCATATGACAGTTAAGTCATATCAAAATGTTCATGCATTTCAGATAACATTTTAGGGAAAATTACGAAGGAAACTAATCACCAGAAAAAACAAGCAGAGTACATGGGTTAAACACTGTGAACATGTAAAAGTGCCCATGTCATCAGAATTGATAGTTGAAGGCCATGCACGATCCAGATGCAATCATGTTCTTGAAGACTCAGACACAAAATTGAAAATGGGTAAAATTTATGAATCATAAATGGATGGGCTGTGTAGACTTGTTAAGACAGCCACAACACTGGAATTTCAAAAGGGTGGAAATCTCAAAAATGTATTATGAGGCTGTTACATAAAGGTCCCTGAAATGCTTAGTCCTTAACCCAGTATTCAGGTAACACCACTTTAAACATCAGAACCCTTTTCAAAAAAATGGTTATGTTTGATGAACACAACTGCTTCTTTCATTCATAACTGAAGAGCTGAAACTTTTGGGAATGTTCAAGCCAGTTTGTCAGTCTGGATAGATATCCTACTGGAGAGATACTCCGTTACTGAGTAAAGCTGCTATGCCTGCATGTCTTCCAGAAATGGAATGTGTGATCGGCCAGATGTTCTAGGTATAGAATTAAACATTTTTACCTGAATTCATTACAGTTTGGTTAGTTGTGTGCAGAAGATATTGGAAGAATCTCCTCAGAAAAAGCAGATACCTAAACTGTAATGCCCATCTTTGCTTGAGTTTGGCAGGTAACACTCTTTGGTCTAAAAATATGCAGTGCCTAAGCTCTTGCACTTAAGTTTACAGGAATAATCATCCAGATCACTTCAAAATTACAGTAAAACTATCTGCAGTCCAGTCCCATGCTAATGGCCTCCTCTGTTAATTGTGAAACTCATTACAGCCTCATTATTGCAAAATCATTTTAGAATTTTTTAGCTTTTAATGAAAACAAAAATGTTTCTTACAGAATAGTTCTTGTGGAAATTCAATACCATCACTGTCATGTCCCATAATCTGTCTTCTGCCCTGAGGTGCCATTGTATAATAGCAACAGCAATGCATGTCAGAATATCCATTTATTCACAGGTCTGGAAGGCCAAGTGATCTTGCAGCTGCCTAATCCTGTGGACAGAATAAGAAAACCCAGCAGATCCACTCCATTTGTTCTACTGATCCTAGTAAGTACAGGTCAGACCTTCTCTCCCCAGCACAAGGAACAATACTCTGTGGGGAAGCTGATGATTTGAAAACAGTTAAATGTAATTTCACAAATTCCCAGACATTGTGGATATCTGTAATAGGCTGTAATTCACCATTTTTTTAGTTCTCTGACTGAATAGAACATTACGGAAAAATTTAAAACTAAGGTTTTATTTTTCCAGCCATTTTGAAATAAAAGCAGGTCAGAGTGAGAAAGTGGGATGTAAACATGGGGAAATTTTCAAAATCATGAGGTTGTAAAGCTTCTTGCATGTACCCAGCTCATAGTGCTAAATTTCACTTGAGATCTCTGGAAGGATAGGCAATAACTTGTATTGTCATGACCATATAATGTAATACTCGAATCCCAAAAGTTAATTGTTGAGATCCACTGCTTAATGCTGGCAAAAGTCTAAAACTCACTTCTTGGGTAAATATCATAGATGTTTGAGGGTAGGCTGAACTTCTGCTTTAGTTATAGATAGAGTCACTAGATGGAGCCAGAAATGCAAGAAAGCATTTTATAACCTGGACTATCCTGGACCCATCAAAATTTCCTACTGCATAAAATCTCAGTTCAGTTTCCAAACACAGAATTTCAACAACATGCATATATAAGTGCAAGATCACTGCAGTGTTAAAATAATGGTGCAATTATAGTGTGATGATTTTTTTTTTGTGTGCAAAATGCATGTAGTTGTAATATAATCATGGCTTTACATTGTCTGACTGGCAAAACTAAGCAGGGAAAGAGACCCATTAACATATTTTACAATCTATTTGCAACAAATTTTCCCTTTAAACCTACCTAAAACTAGGTTGTTGGAGTCTAGAACATCCCTCTGGCCACCCTGGAGGGTTTGGAGATCGGACAGGGGGGTCTGGGATCTGTCCAAGGGGCTCAGCCATCCTCACACAGAGCCCAGGAGGACATTGCCTCTGATCCCTGTCCATGGGAGNCCAGGGAGACCT
This sequence comes from Cisticola juncidis, assembly GCA_013400215.1. NCBI lineage: Eukaryota > Metazoa > Chordata > Aves > Passeriformes > Cisticolidae > Cisticola > Cisticola juncidis. The sequence goes on along the minus strand of VXBR01008447.1, from coordinate 389,912 downwards.
GGCAGAGCTGAAAAAGAACTGAGAGATAATGAAGAATAAACAGCCTTGGAAACATGCACTGGCAGACTCAGCTTGTCGTCTCTGTCTTCGGTGTGGAACACTTAGGGCAAAGAGAAGATGAAAAACCTTATTACCTCGGGGAACAGCAACCCTGAGGAGAATCTCAGGGAACAGCAACCCTGAGACTAGGTTACAAGACCTTAGCTCTTAAAACATACGGTTCTTCTTATGCTCTTCCATATTTGTACAATTTGGTCTAGGTTTGGAAAAAAAAATCAACCAGCTTGTAGAACAGTTGGAGAGACAATACACATGCCAACACATAACATCCTACTACCCTGAGAAGTGATCAGACTTGGAAGGTTATTCCAGGAGTGCTAATCCTGTAGCTGCTCTCCAGGAGCACAGGAAGCTGCTCCAGTGATTGCAGGCTAGGAGGTAACAGCAAATAATTAAGGAGGAGAGAATCAACATATATTTAAGCTTGGGATTTCCAAATTATTTTTGTTACACACCAAACCAGGCTAGAATGTCTGTTCTGCAGCAAGGTGCTGTTCAGGAATGGATTTTTCCCTCCTGCTTAAGCACAGGTTTCCTAATTCTGTTTATTTCTTGAGTAATTCTGATATGGAAGCAATGTCCTACAACATAATTGTAACTAAGCTGGTATGACTAAGCAATTCTATTGGAAAATCAGCTGAATGGCAGATTTCTGTTTTGTCAAAGCTGCATTTTTTATGATTGATGCAGGTTTTAAGAAAGCTGTTTGGCAGCGCTCTTCAGATAAGACCAACAATCACAGAGTGATTTGGCAGTCACCCAAGATGGAGCACACTCAAAGAAAAGACAGAAGTATACTTAGAGTGTTGCTCCTTGCTGATATGCATGGCAGCTGCCTGTTTCATGCTTTACCTTTGACTGCCAGCTATGATGTCAGATAAAGTTGTCTCTGATTAAGCAACTGCACTTCCTGTTTGACACTTTCAAGTCCTTCCACACCCAGGGGACAACCTCTGAAAAACTGCTTGCTGGTATCCTCTCCACCTAAGAGATTTTTCATTTTAAAACTCATGAAAAACACTGGAGAATTATGAAAATCACATTTTTCTTTGCTGCATTGTTCTTACTGGATTTCTTCACTTTCTTTGATGCTTTTCTGCAATATCCCTTGCCTGACATAGAAGATGCAAAGTTCATTGAAGATTGTGTGAGAGCTCACAACACATTTCGATCCAAAGTGAATCCACCAGCCAGCAACATGTTTTTCATGGTAAGGTGGTATTTGTGATCTTTTTGAAATTATTATAGACTGGGATGATTTAGCCCATCTTATTCTTCATTTGTACTGTGCTATTCTTTTGATTTCAGTTAATGATTCCTGTAATATATATATGTTGGTTCTTGGAAAGGAAGTTAAATGCATAACCACATGCAGTATGAGTCATTTCTACAAATGGAAGCTCACAGTAAAGGGATGAGAGTACCAGTGACTTTAATTTCTTGCCATGTTAAAAAATTATGTTTAATTAAAAAAGCAAACTTACCTACACAGATCAAAGACACAGCAATTCTAGAATAACAGCAGGATGAATATATTTAAACCTCTTGAATTAAAGATGTACTTACAAGGTGTCCAATCATGGTACTTACAGTCTCTTAATGATTTTTTTTTAAATTTTTTTTTCAGCTTTGAGGTTATAAAGTTTTTATCATTTCTAGCATCTCATGACAAAGGGCTGCACAGCCTAACCACAGGTTGTGTGAAGCTATTCCCTTGTGTTTGATATGGGGTTGTTAATGCCTAGCTTCATTTAATAGTGTTTAGTCTTGGTATTGGAAGATGCAAATTAATGCTGCTTATTTGCCTATTTCACAAATGTGAAAATGTTACTGATGACAATATGTCTCTGATTGAAGCTGAAGAGCACTCTCTGTTGCTATATGAAAGCCCTCCAATCTTGAAGATGATCATCCTATGCCAGGTTCTCTCTGGCCTTTCTTCTCTAGTGTGCCTTTCTTGAGGTGGGGTGCTGTGCTGCACACAGCACTTAACAGGACTCCTGCAGAACTGTGGTTATATATGTGGCTTTATTCTCCATTCCTTTGCAAAGAGTCTCTAATACTTTGCTTTTTAGCGTCCTACTTTCAAGTGATAATAGCCATCTCCAAACCTGTTATTAGGAACACAGACTCAATTTTTTCTCACATCCCTTAACTTGAATTTCCTTGTACTGAACTTTACCTGTCAGCATAAAATCTACGAGTCTGCCAGACTGGTTTGTTAAATTATCACTTTTGCCTCTTTGGATGGGAGTGTGTCCTTCTCAGCCCAGCAGAGATCCATGAGTCTTTTTTGCTTTGTCCATCTGCTGAGGAGGGAGAACAGAAATGAGGCAGAAGGAGCTGAGGAAGGGAGCAGCTGTGACTGTGACTCCCTTCTGTCCTGGCCAGCAGAACAGAATTCCTATCTGGCCTGGTAATAATTGCCAAGTGCAAATCTCTGGACACCCAGTATCTCCTAGGCACAAAGTCCCCCAAGCCCCTCTACAACTGGAAGTTTCACACAAGTTATCCCCTCCAGATGAAGCAGCTTAAAGACTGCACTCCAGCTCTAAATATATTAACAAGTCAGATACAACAGGACACTGGATAGATCCTCTGTGTCCTGCAATAGCTAAGGGAGAAAGAAGACAAAAAGTTGTTATGGGAGCAGAGATATCAAGTGAGAGAAAGAAACTGAAGGCTGGGATGGGAAGCAGAAAGGGGGAAAAGAACTCTTGACAAGTTTATGTTTAAAAATATTTGAATTCAAGTAAGTAACTGCAGTGCAGGTTATAGTACATTTTCTTCCTTTTCTACAGTCCTGGGACGCTGCTTTAGCTAAGACTGCCAAAGCATGGGCAAAGAAGTGCAAGTTTAACCACAATACCTACCTTAAAATGCCAGGAAAAATGCACCCTACCTTCTCATTTGTTGGAGAAAACATCTGGACCGGCACAGCCCATATCTTCTCTGTGGATGCAGCACTCCAGTCCTGGTTTAATGAGGTTAGCAGCTATGATTTCAGCACCAATACATGTACTGACATATGTGGTCACTACACTCAGGTGAGTCTTACATCCCCAATGCTTTATAGTCTAACAGTCTAACATATGGATAGTCTAATATATATACAGTCTAATTTCACTAAAGATCTGAGTACAGGCTTGGAACAGATTGCTTTGGAACAGGAATTACAGCATGGCTTTGCACTCCCCAGTTTATTGTTGCATGAGATTGGAAATAAACATTATAAGCCCCAAGTTCTACTTCCAGTAATGATGGAAAGAAATTATCTCCTGGAAATTTCACAATTACAGGGAAGTCAGATAATAAGTGCAAAAATGGCTGTCAATCCATCATTTGTCCTTCAGGTTAAGTTGCTCCTGTGTCAGCTGATTTAAATTTCCCTGAGGTACTTCCCTTCTCCTTCTTCCCTTAATGCTGTTGCTTTGGCAGTATTTGAACAGTGCATTACGTATTCCCTTTGTCCTGCAGGTCGTCTGGGCAGAGAGTTACAAAGTTGGCTGCGCAGTTCACTTCTGCAGTACAGTTGAAAATTTTCCAGGACTGTTCAATGCAGCACATTTTGTTTGCAACTATGGGCCACCGTAAGTTAATTGTGGCACCTAGGTGGGTTTTTTGTTGTTTTTTAAATATCCCAGCTGATCTGGTATCAGATGACAACAATAATGGGTGCAGTTGTAACAAATTTCAGAATAAGCTGCATCCTCATATCACTTGTCCAAAGGAAACTTCCCCTGGCCATTGGGAACAGAACCTACTGGACATAGCTGGGACTGCAGAAAATCCCATTCTGAAAAAAGCCAGAGAGCAGATCACAGCTGAGACCACTCACGGTAATGCAGATGGTGGAAGAAAGACTGTTTTGACTTCAGTCTCTGCAGGAAAAGTGGGAAAGGTGCAATCTTCCTGCTTGAGAACGATTATGTCTTTCTCTGGCCATACACAAATTTCAAACAAGACATTGTAATTTAAGAAATAAAAGGAAGACAGTCCTCTAGTTTATCTGGTACCTCACAGTATTTCTACCTACTTTTTACAGGTTTGTTTTTTATAATCCAGGTGGATAATGACAGACTAGAGGCAAATTCTTGTATGCTTACAACAATACAGTATTGCCTGAGAAGTCACATTAATTTCCAGTGGCAGGAGTCAACTGGTCCCCATGCCAGTGAGAGCTTTAATCTGATCTAAAAGGATTTTCAAACAATTGCAATGACAAGTTTTTTGATTAGGGTATTCCCTCCCCTTGATAACTTTTCAATGACAGCTAACAAAATACTGTTCCTGTTTTGCAGGGGGAATTACCCAAAAAAACCATATAAAGAAGGACAGCCATGCAGTAGATGCAGTAATGAGAAGTGTGTAGACAAGCTCTGTGGTAAGACTGAAGTGATCAATTAAGAAAACTGCATAGCAATCAAAGTGGCATAATTAGCAGTAGAAAGACAAAAAGGAGTTAATTTGCACTAGTTGCACTGGGCATAGTGGGTCTGTAGCACACCACACATCAACAGTACCAAACTCTGGGAGGAACAGTGTAAGGAAATAATTGAAATACTTTGCTGTTGAAAGCTCTCAGGAGAAGAAGCCAGAGTTTCTGATGCAGGGAAGTATCAGTTAGACTATTTTCTCCCTTTTATGTGATCAGGAAGTCAAATGCAAAATTTTAGCCCCAACAAATACTCACAGTCTAGTTCTTCTCTTCCAGCAGAAATAGGAAATTTATCTTCTGCTTTTTTTGCTTGTTTAGTATTTCCTAATACACTTTCCAGATAACCATATTTCTGAACTAAGACTGTACTAAAAAGCACAGTTATTTCTAACTTCCACAATTTCCTGAAAAGGAGCAGTGAGAGCTCGTTTGTAAATCTTTTACCTGCTATGCTCAGTGTTATCAGAGAGCTGGTGGAAAATAATTAAATGAACAATTGTAGCAGAGCTCGGAATGCTCAGGGGATGAGGGCATTTTAATCAAATCTCAAGGAGCAATTAATTTAAAAAAAACCAAAACCAACACTTTGGAGCAGGCCTGTGGCAACTGTGGGATATCTGGGTGGTGCTGGGAGCTGGTGTGGGGCTGAGCCAGCACAGCCCACTCCCAAGCCCTGCAAAGATGCAACAATGAAAGGAGTGTGGTTGGAGTAAAAATCTCTCTGGGGTGGTGGTGTTCCCTGCAAATGTGCTGCCTGGGCCTGGGGGAGAACAGGGCGATGGTGAGGGGCTCAGCCTGCTCCCTCCTCCTTGCCTTCCCTCTATAGAGCCACAGTGACTCTGTGCTGGGTCTGTCCCTTCAGTGTCAGGGTGTGGGCACAGCAGGGAAACCCACAGCCTGTACCCCATCACTCTTGAGTCTGCTCCAAACAGCAGTGGATCTTTATGTCAATTCACTTAATCCCAAACTGGGATATGTTACAAAAAACCAGAAATTAAAGGAGATGCAGCAATTACTTAAATATGACTCTTATACAGAGGTTTGATGGGATCATCTTTACTACTCAGGCTCTAGACAGCTTCAGCTGTAGAAATTATTGAGCATTTGGTACTCATATTTCCTTCTGTAAGATCCTAGCTGACTCACCTTAAAGTCTCACACTGACACATCACAGGAAAACTAGAAACATCTCAAAGACTAGGGGAGGGACAGGAGGAACAGAGTATTTAGAAGTTAAGTGCTAGATCCTACCACCTGCTTTTACCATTTTCTCCTATAGGCCAAACGAGGAATTTCAATAGGATGCACACAGACAATACTGCAAATGCATCAAAACTTTTAGTAAAGGTGTACTTCTGTGATAAATTAATAGTAATATTTGTCTGTCTATAACTACTTAAATTTGGTATGTGTAACAATTTAAAATAAATTCTGTTTTGTTGTTATTTTTATTCCCTCATTCCATGACACAAAGTCTTCCTGATACAGCTGGTTTTTTTCTGCTTTTCTTGCAATTCAGTAAAAAATATGAATTCCACAGTGGGGAGCCTGCTCTTGCTGGCTTCCTTCCCCCTTGCAGGAAGTTTTTGGCATTGAGTGGCATCATCAGTGCAATCAGCCAGGCACCAGCAAAGGCTTATGTCTTTACATTAAGAACCACCATTGAACAGTACTCACATTATTTTCTTCTTCTGATCTCTTTGCAGCAAATACACAACGTGAGAAGCTGATAAGTATGTATCAAATTTTTCTTACTGGCTTTCCTGTAAGTATGGCTAAGGTTAGGTCTTAACACCTGTTTCTTCACTGACTTTTAGGTTATACCAACTGGTATCCGGACTGGGATACACGGCCCCAGCCACCGCGGCCCCGTCCCCCCAGGCCTCCCGTGCCATCAAACGTCCCACCTGCTGAGCATCCACGACCCTCTTGTGACCAATACTGTGTTTGTGTTCTCATTTTAAGGCCACTGTTTCTCGTGTTGAGTGCTGGTGCTGTACTTGTAGTACAACAGTATTTTCCACACACTTTTTAGTATGAGTGATGGTCAGTTAAGATACTGATTGTGATCCTGCTTCTGTAGTACTCTCACACAATTGGCAGACATTTAAACAAAAATTTGGTCATCTCTCATTATCCCTGCAGTGTTTATCCAGCCAATGTTTATCTATAGAAAAGGCTGCTCCTTCACTCAAGGCAAGGTATAAGCGGCTGTGCATAGGGGTACTATAATATATTGGCAGTAGCTGAAACATGCTCCTATGTCTGTATGAGCATCTTAGTTTTAGGGGTAGGTTACTAGAAGGACCACAGAGGCTGGCTATTACTCCATGTGCTAACAATCCTCCTGGAAGCCTGGGGCATTACAAAGACATATCTGAAGTGGCACACTGTATCCAAAAGAGGCAATAGTTCATCTTCATTAACCTTCAGTTATCCCAGACACAATTTTCCCCAGATAATGGAGATTTAACTGCATATATAACTTTTTATGAACAGGAATAAAGCTTGCCCTTTGCTATATGTAGCCTATGTGTGTCAGTGTTCATTACTGTATTGTCAGTTGTACTATTCAGTTCTTCTCCTCTCAGAGTTGATCCTTGTTCTCCATAAGTAGAAGAATACCAGGGAAGGTTGACAGAGTAAGGATTAAGGTGGGGTGTCAATGGGGAAAGCTTAATTTTAGGATGAGAGATGGTGAAAGTATCTAAAATGCAGGGTAGATGGCAGCCACCATGAGCTTTCTGATAGCAGGAAACAGAGACGGAAGATTAAATGGGCCCAGGACAGATTCTGGTTTAGAAATGGAATATCTCAGCGTCATTTAAAAAGTCCAAACCACTGATGGATTCAGTTTGTTTTAAGAGACACTTAGTCCTCAACCTGACCCCCATTGTTCCAGTATGTTTTTTAGTGAGGGGAATGCATAACTGTGCTATCAGTATTTAAATCTGTTTTTTCCTCCTTTGTCTTTGTTCTAATGTTTTAAGAACACAGTGACTCAAATTCTGAGCCACATTGCAGCATGTCATCCCACAGAATAAAAATGGGCCCCAGACGAGGTTCTTGTTAATAGATCCCTTGGGGTGGATTAGAGTAAAATGACACTGAATGACCACTATATGAATAAATAAATAAATAAATGTGGATTAGAGTGAAATTACACTGAATGACGGAAAAATAAATAAATAAATAAGGCAGCTTTATTTTATAAAAATTTGGTTGTAGCTGAAAGGAAGAAAATATATAAGGAAAAGAAAGAGAAAAAAGTAACAGCCTTAACAGCACCTAGTTTCATCAAAGGAAGAAAAATTATCCCAAACTTTTCTGCTATGCATTATGATTGCTATGAATACGATTACAGGGACCAAACAAATAGTAAGAAGCTAAAGGACAGGAGAGATACTTGGCCACGACCATTAAAAAAGAAAAAAGAGACAAGGTTGCTACAGCTCTAATGTTAACTTGCAGCTTAATTTCCTTATTCTCATCACAATGTTCTTGGAATATGATTCGTTTCCTGTGACTAACTTTGTATTCAATTACCATGGCTAAATTAAGTCCAGCCCACAAATCTCCCAAACAAAATGCTGCTGGTAAAGCTAAAACCGCTTCGTACAGTTGAAACAGTCTGCTTTCAAAGCTGGAAGACCAGATGTTGAGAAGCATGACTGTAAGGAAAGGGCTGATGACATTTGCAGTGTATGCCTTAAGCAAGTGCTCGGTGACGGAACTGAAGAAAACTGCCCTGGTGCCTGTGCACAAACCGCAGGTATGAACCGACTTTCAGCTCTGGCCCTGCGGGGGCAGGACCGACACTGATACTTTTCCCGGCGGCGTTCCATTGCGGTGTGTTGCACAGCGAGCGAGTACAGCGAGCGAGTAACAGGAGGCACAGGAGGCACAGGAGGCACAGGAGGCACAGGAGGCACAGGAGGCACAGGAGGCACAGGAGGCACAGGAGGCACAGGAGGCACAGGAGGCACAGGAGGCACAGGCAAGCGGGTCTCAGAAGGACCCTGGACTCTGCGAGTGCTCCCCGCCCGGCCCCGGAGCAGCCCGGGCCCGCTCCCCGGCGCCGCTCCCGGGCGTGGGCCGCGCCCGCCCTCGCC
>VXBR01008447.1:337681-381068 GCA_013400215.1 Cisticola juncidis | reverse complement strand
GCGTGGGCCGCGCCCGCCCTCGCCCCGCCCGCTGGGGCGGACCAGGCCCCGCCCAGCTGCCCTCAGGCCGTGAGGGGCTCTGCGGAGGTGACCCGGGCGGGGAGCCTGGCGGGCTTCAGCACCGCCGCTCCGGAACGGGCCTGTGCCCCGGGATGCCCATAGAGCCACTGTGGTGACTTTCTGCTTGCACCATCTCTCTTCTTCTCCCTTTCCCGATGACGAGCAGATTTGCTACTTGTGTGCTGGCTTTACTTCTCTTTTGTTATTCCTCTGATTCTTATGAACCATCGGCATTGCCTGATCCTCGGGATCCAAAGTTTATTGAGGAATGTGTGCAAACGCATAACACATTGCGGTCGAGAGTGGATCCACCAGCCAGCAACATGCTCTACATGGTAAGGGAATCTTCATGGCTTATGTACAAATTTGTAGCATTGTGATGCTATTTATGATTCTCAAAGATTGCTTTGTGATTCAGTGTAAAAAATCAGAAAACAATCCCACAATAACCTGGGGTCAAAGACGGGCCGCTTTTTAAAGCAGGGAAGAAGGCTGTAATTGTCAGGTGGCTTTATGCAATTGGATATGTGCACGGTTTTGCCCTGGCTGAAACTCCTCATTCGAAGCCCAGGAGCCCAGCCCTCAGCCGAGCGCTGCCTTGTGTTGTGGAGAAGGCTCCGCGTTGCGAGGCACCACAGGCAGCTCGGCCGCCGGAGGTGTGGGGTTTGTGCACATCTAAGCACAGCCTGCATGCTCGGCGAGGGCAGATCCTGTTAGCAAACAGCGCTGGAGAGCTTGCTCTCTCTGGGCATTCTCTGAGCTCTGTCTGCGAGGCTCTCACGGACTGAGCCAGCACAGCGGCAGTTCTGAGGGGCTGGGCCTGCGGGGAAAGCCAAAAATCAAAAACCAAGTGCAGGAGGATCGAGTGCTGGAGACAATCGTGTCCCTCACTGCTCTGCCCCCACCTGCTCCCCGGGCACCTCAGGAGCAACATCTGCAGCTACCATGCAAAACAGCCCGTCATTCAGTGGACCACAATCATTGTCCTGATTCTGAGCTCCTTATTTTTGGCCCACTTTCTTACTATCTCACATGGTCACCATCATAGGACATAGCCACAGCTGTAATTAGCAACACCCCAACTGAAGTTAGGGAAACAAGGAAGTTCATTTGGCATTTCTGGTTGTCAGACACTAAAAAAAGTGCCCCGTTTGGGAAGAGTAACTGCACAGTAATGAGACTTGAATGGCAAACATGACAGGAAACTTATTTAGTTTCTCTTTTAGATGTATCTTTTACATCAGCTCTCCTCAGCAGTGCATCCTGACCTTCAGAACACGTTGCTTTGGACGCTTTATCTTCTACCTTGCTTTACTGGCCCTAAACAAACAAAATATTGTTAGCATGTGTTAAAAGTGCAATATTCATATCTTTAAACTGTGTTTAATTTCTTCTTTTGAAAAAGTAAAGAGCTGAAATCTGAAAAAAAAAAAAAAAAAAAAAAAAAAAGGAAGCATATGAAAGAGACAAATAAATTGCATCTAAACCAGAAGCTGAATCATGGTGAGTTTCTTTCAAAACACTGTAAAACCCGTAGTCTTAAATATGACCTCTCCCAGAAACTATTTAATGTGGAGATAGCAGTGCCATACCTGATAAAATCTGTTACAAAAGTAAAAGCATTGGAATTGAAAACAATATTTTAAGTGGTCTTTGGCACTTCAGAAGGGCAGAAAAGAAGATGACAGGAGACTTCTTTTTTTGTGGGAGATAACTGTCCACGTAGATGTGTAAAAATTGAGACTGAATTCAGGGCTTTCCCATATTTTGGAAATGTAGTTTTTAAAAGAAAATGCAAAATGGAAACTCCTTGAATTGCAAGTAACAAAGCTCAGCCATTGATATTTGTCAAACATGTATTATAAAATGAGAATGTTGATCTAAGTTTTTTTACCTGACAAATGTGAGCCCATTCTCAGCCACCCAAAGCACTGCTTAGTTCTGTTCTAAGGCTTCTCAAAAACAGCAGTCTCACCAGTTTCATCAGGGCTTCACAATAGTCTCCTTTGAAAGTGCTGCCTTCCATCACTTTTCACTATTATACATTAAATTTTTCCTCCTTAAGTCAGCAAGCAACTTGTTATAAAATGAAAACTGAGAAGTAGTTCTTTGAGGGGGAAAATGTTAGTATTGTTTCCTGAAACAGCAGTGATATCTATATCCAGATCTTCCTGTCCCGTGCATTTTCCTCCCATGACATTTAGTCCAATCTTTCTGTTTACGTGCAGTATTATAAGCAAATAAGGAGTGTAACTGCAGTTAAACTAAAGATCATTGTGAACATTTCTGTACACTGCTTTTCATCTGTCAGCCAGTTTAAGCATTCACACAAAATGGAAAGTATATTTCAACTTACTATGCAACTCTAAACTTAGTATTATGCATACCTTTATCAAATTTTAAACATATTACTACTATAGGATGAAGGAGAGGAGGTGTATGGACTCTTAAAAAGCAGAATGTGGGAAAAAACCTTGAAGTGCTAAGGTGCATCCCCCACTGTCATATATCTTTCATCTTGATCATCTCAGAGCCTTGACAAGTTGTAAAATGAAGCTTCTGTCTTAACTGGCAGAGTTATCTTCCAGGATTGGAAAATAACTTCTGTACAATGCCAGATTGAATCCATTGTCCTTAAAAGTATCTAAGGAAATACCAACTGCTCACTTGAAATAGACTCCCTGCCCCAAATTTAATACTTGATATACCGAGTTCCTATCTAAATTATTTATGTCTTAGTTTTGTGGGTGTATTTGGTTTGCACAGACAGGTTTTGGAAGTGGAGGGGGCATGCAGGGGTGGCATCCCTGAGAAGCTGCCAGAAGCTTCCCCCACGTCCCACAGAGCCATTTCCCTGCTGCTGGCTAAGGCCAAGTCTGTCAGCCACGGTGGTAGTGCCTCTAGGATAATACATTCAGGAAGGGGAAAGGTTGTGCACAAGCATTTGCAGCCAGAGAAGACTAAGACATGTGAAAGGAACAGCCCTGCAGGCAGCAAGGGCAGTGCAGAAGGAGGGGCAGGAGGTGTTCCAGGCACAGGAGCAGAGGTTCCCCTGCAGCCCGGGGTGCAGCCCAGGGTGAGGCAGGATGTGACCCTCCAGCCCTGGAGGTCCATGGAGGAACAGAGATCCAACTGCAGCCTCTGGAGGGCCCCACACTGGAGCAGGTGGAGGTCTGAAAGGGGCTGGGACCTGTGGGAAACCTGTGCTGGAGCAGGGCCCTGGCAGGAGCTGCGGCCCCACGGAGAGAGGAGCCCGCAGGGAGCAGGTTTGGTGACAGAACAGGTGACCCATGGAGCAGCTACTGTGGAGCAGTGTGTTCCTGAAGGACTGCACCCTGAGGGGGGACCATGCTGGAGCAGGCTGTGAAGAGCTGTACTCCATGAGACGGAAGAGAAGTCTGTGAAGGATTGTCTCCTGTGGGAGGGACCCTACACTGGAGCAGGAGAAGAGTGTGAGGAATCCACCCCCTGAGGAGGAAGGAGCAGGACAGAAAGTGTTTGATGAACAGAGCATAACCCCCAATTTGTGTCCCCCTCTGTTGCTGGGGGGGAGGAGGGAGTGGGAAATCAGGACTGAAGTTGTGTCCTGAAGGAAGGGAGAGGTGGGAGGAAGGTATTTCAAATTGTAATAAATACAGTTAATTTCCCTGTTTTGCCCATAACAGTAACTGATGAATGATCTCTCCCTGACTTATCTCAGTCCAGGAGCCTTTGGTGACATTTTCTCTCCCCTGCCCAGCTGAGGAGGGCAGTGATAGAGAGGCTTTGGTGGGCACCTGGTCCATGTCCACCCCACCACAGTGGGAAAATACATCCTCCACAAACGTTAGGCAAAGGAAGAAATGGGAGAGATAAGTTAAATATTTTCAAATCTCTGTAGATGCATTTTGGCATGATCTTGTGATTTTTAATTACTAATTGGTAGCATAAACAATACATATTGTTTCAGACTTAGCTATAAGCTTACTAAGGTAAAACATAGACAATATCTAACAACCTAGCTACAAAAATTTACAAAAAGGTAGATTGTAAAATATCTATTTTCCTTCATCATTTCTGATGTATTCAAAACAATTTCCTTTGAGTTTCCATCATTTGCAGAAGCAGGTAAGCTATTTTAATTGATTCAGAAGAGGACAAATAAAAAGCTGATTGCTTAAAAAAACCCTTCAGTACAAAATAGATCAGTGCTGGGCAACTTAATTTATGTAACACAAAGTATAACTAGGACTACAAGCGTACCCTTGTGGTACTGTATCTATCAGGAGGTACAATGCTGTAATCGCTCAATCAAGGTGTGTGCACAAGAAAACCCAGCAAGAGCAGACACTACCTCCAGTGCAAACAAAAGACATTTACATAACTCAATTGCTTAAATAACCACTGCCTCTGAAATGGAATAGCAAGTGAATGAGTCATTCCACAAATAGGATTTCAGCACTAATGTTTCAAGCCACCAAACACAATGATGCTCACCAGAGGGTTGAGTTTAAACTGTCCCCAAAATCCCAGTCTGCTTGTGAACTGACCTGCAAGCATTGGCCTGAAGCTAATACAAAGCTACACAACCATTATTGATATGGTAAGCATAACCCTCATTTTCCAGATTTCATGTAAATTCAGTTTAATTTACATTAATGTTCTATAATGGCCAGCACAGCCTTGAAATGCTCATTGTGCCACAAACATTGCGTTTGACTGATGTACAGCTCTTGATGTCCAACAAGCCAGTCAAGATCATACATCACCCCAAAAGTTTCCTGAAGCTTAATCAGCAATTTAAGTTCAAATCAGAAATCAACCTGCAAGCCAATCTACCATGTAGCTCTGTAAATCTCAACAGAAGTAAAAAATTAAGGAACAAAAAGCATCTACACTACTGAAACCCAGCTTTTCCTGAAAGCTGTTCTGAATTACTGTGCTGCCAGAATAACAAAGTGATTTTTAATTGTCTTTATTTTGCAGAGTTGGGATCCAGACCTGGCAAAGACTGCAAAAGCTTGGGCACGAAAATGTACATTTGAACATAATATACACCTCAAAAAGAGAGGGAAAACTCACCCCAGATTTAGTTTTATTGGAGAAAACATCTGGACTGGCTCACTTTCTCTTTTTACCGTGAAAGCAGCCTTAGCTTCTTGGTACAGCGAGGTCCAGCACTACAATTACAACACCAATGGGTGCCGTAAAGTATGTGGCCACTATACACAGGTAGGCATTGCATTCCTCCATCTAAACCATGAACCAACTTTGCTATTTTGATACAAAACTTTTACATTTCTGTTGGAGATTCAGTGAACTTTTCCAGGTTCTAGACATATAGTCTTACTGTATGTCTGTGTGCACAAGATGTTCTTATGTTCCCATTTGTGGGAGGAAAAGAGTTACTGTATTATTACTTTAAACGTGGCAGTATGGGGTTTTTTTTTGAAGAAAATAGTGCAGCCATCAAGCAGTCAGATTAGCCAAATAGTGGCCAAAAAGAGGCAATGGCAGTGGCCGTGAGCTGCAGTGCATGAGTAGAATTAGGTCCTAGCTCTGTCAGGCAGTCTTCAAATGCCAAGGGCTGGAGAAGTACCATCATGAAAAGAGATGTCTGCAGTTCTGCAAACATCATGTGTGCACTTTGTCCAACTGCTATCCCCAAAGGAAAAGGGGAAAATTGAGGGAAAAGACTGCCACTGCCACGAAACCCTGCTATCACTACCCACAGCTATAGGAAAGCAGGACAGCTTTCAACAGCAGCTCTAGGGTTAAATTGTGACCCGAGGCTATTTAATATTTTTTGCAGAGATACACATGAGCATTTAGGACTTGAGTAGATGAGGTGAAACTGGTGGGCTTTCTGAACTTGTATGCAGAGAAGATACTTGGATGCAGGAGCTGTGAGAAGTGACTGTGCAGCTCTTTGAACTTGCTCTCAAGGACATTGAAAGAGTCAGCACCTGGCAACTGCACAGAAGCACACCTTACCTGGCACTACAGCACAATGCTGTTGATGATGGTGTTTGTAGAGGAGCAGCCCATTCAGTTTCATGGGGGTAGGATGAAAAAATAAGATCACTTGGAGTCAGCAGTGATAGTGACTGTAGCTAGAAGATCTGATAGCCCAAGGTATCCATGGGTTTTTACTGTCAGGGAACTCCTCATTCCTCTTTGTCCCTGCTGTGGAGAAGAGAATTTTCCCTGGGCACAATTACTGCAGTTACCACAAATCACTGCTCAGTCAGTGGCCTCCTAGAATAGGGAAGGTTCTTTTATTCAGTCCTTCACAGTCAGAAGGAATTAAGTTATCTATTGCTAGTGCCAGGAGCAACCTCTGCTCTGCCACTAAGACCCTCAGGAGCCTGAGGATTGTCCCCGCTTCCCGGAGCTGGTACCAAACAGGCATAAACAGAAAGGGCCAGACCTCCCCTTTAAGTCAATGGAAGCATAAATGTATTTATGTTCAAAGTTGCCAGCATCCTTCCATATTGTTCATGCAGTCAGAGATTGCTGCTGTTTTATCACCCTCAAGTACTGCTGTGTCCTTGTCTCCCCTCTGCTGCTGTCATGGGACTTTTCCAGGACTGCAGCATTTGGCTGCACTCTGATAGCATGCTGGTCCCACAGAAAAGCTTCTGGAACAGAGAGGATTGGTAAGTGAAGTAGTGGCCTTGTCTCTAGATTATCTTAGTCACAGTCTTGATATTAAAAGACAGGACTGCAGCCTAGCCACAATCCTCCTCCCAAAGCACCAGTGCCTTCTGGCAATTTGCTTTATGTCTCCATGGGATTTAGTAAAGGAGCAGCCAGCCCTCATAAGAGCTGTATCAGATCACGCAGCCTTTTCTGCACAGGTGTGAACTCAGCTCCTGCAGCAGGAAAAACAGAAAGCTAATGGATTAGGCTGAAACAAAGGAGATGAACTTCATGTTTCTCCTTTGCAAGGAAGGAGAACAACGTTACAGCCATTTTGTCTTCTTTCTGCATAGTTTTAACACATACCTGGTGAATTGGTTAAAATAATCAGTCCTTTTTCAGAACAAACTATGATTTTGAGATACATTACTGCTGCTTTTCCTTGTGAAACCTGCCAAAGGAGTCCTCCTCATCCCATTTGTATGCGATAAAACAGGAGAGCAGGTTGTCTCCTAACTCTTCAGGTGCTGAAACAAAGCCTTTGTCACCAGTGTATCCATATGTCTTTGCAGGTAGTGTGGGCTACAAGCTACAAGGTTGGTTGTGCCGTCCAGTTCTGTCCCAAGGTGACATACACCTCCATAGTCAACGCAGCACACTTCATCTGCAACTACGGGCCACCGTAAGGTTTTTTGTTATGAATATTTCACAGGGCTCAGGTCCTACCCCTTCCCTTCCATAACATGCAAATTTATTAGATCAGTCAATTTAGTCCTGTTTTTTGTGGGAGGAAATAGTCTCGAAAATAGAGAAAGAGGTACACCTTTGCTTTTTTTTTTTTTTTTAATTTGCTAGATGAGGGCTATATGTTCGAGACAAAAAGCAGTGGGACTGGAAGAAAGGACTAAATATAAGATGCTGACATGAAAATACTGAAGTGATCATCTGAAAGTTAATCCCTTGCTCTTGATTGCCAAGGTGGCCCCAGACAGTATCCAAGGTGCAAACTCAAAGTCTGAAGATATTCGCACCTGTGTCTGAAGAATTAAGCCCCTAAGTCAATGGCTTGGATAAACATTGAAGTGTGCAGCACTGGCAGCCTCCAGTCTTAGCAGCTGAAGGCGACTTAGGAGGCTGGGGATGCTCAAGACAAATTTGATCCAGAGGTCCTTCATATGAATAGTCAGTAGGATATCCAGCTAGGATGGATGTATTATTCTCTTCTCCAGCTAATTAATACCACCATGGTATAAATGCAGCTTTAAAAGCCTTACACGCATACCATGTTGGGCCAAGGCCAGACAGCTCTTGAACTCAGCCAAATTTGGCATTTCTTTTGCTCATGCCTCATCCTTGGAAGAACATGTAACCCTAACGACATACCTTGAAATGACACAACTGCTGCTTTCCCCAGAAGCCCCACATGCAAATATGCAGAGGGCCAAAATCCCACTGGATTCCTTGCTCTGTGTCGGCATGGGGAAGAGGAGTGGTGCCTTCACCAGCACCCAGCAAAGCAGGCAGGGGTAGAGGGGCTCTAGAGGCAAGGAACTCTAGAGTGGGCTTTAAAGCTGGGCCCTTCCCTGCTGGGGGAGGGCACCACAAGTGGTCAGTTGCATGATAAAAAGTGGACTAATGTCACATCCAGCTGTTGATTTGGAGAAGCAGCAGCTTCATTGCTTTGTTTTAGCTCTACTATGGGCCCAGGCAAGATGCATGTACAGTTTCCTCATGTGAATGTACTCTTCAGCTTAAACCAAGCAATAAAAGCCTCATCATTTGTGAAAGTAATGAGGTTTTACCATGAAGTTTCATCTCACTGCTGAGATTTCAAGCTTACAAAGTCCCTGTCTGTGTTTATGGGCCATTTGAGGCATGCTGTAAGTCTTGCTTTGGCTATGCTTTGAGCAAAGTACTCAGCTGTGTTTGGTGCAGGATCAGCCTGGGCAGAGGTAGCTGGTCCCACTCAGACCACTGGCAGAGGGAGGGAGCAGGAGAGAGACCTGCATCACTCCTAAAATATTAACCAACAAATGGATGAAATCACCACCTATGAGAGATTCTCCAACACCAGAGCATTCCTCTTCAAGGCTGAATACACACATACATACACAGTAACTGAACCTGCTCTTGTTTCCATAGCCAGAATGAGCTATGAGAGTCCAGAGCCTCCCTGCACACAAGTTACCCAACTCTGAGACTGCTTTAATTCCCAGGTTTGCAATACTGCTGTTTCCAGGTTCCTAAACAACTTACACTTAATCTCTTCTGTTTCACTGTGTTCTTGGGCACAGGGCACTCGGACGGGACTCTTGAAAAAACCATCACTCTATCAACACAAGTGAAGCAAAACTCAGGTTAAACCCTAATTAGCAGTAGGTATTAATGTCTTCCCGTGGGCTGTTTGAGAGCAGTGTTATTTTCCTTTGCAGTGGGAATTACCCAGAGCGCCCCTACAGGACAGGAAGTGCATGCAGCGAGTGCGGTGGTGAGCAGTGTGCCAGCCTGCTGTGTAGTAAGTAGAAGAGAACAAGACATCCTCCCCAAGCACATGTAGAAAGGAAAAGAGCACAAAAAAGATACAGGCAGAAGGCAGGCACAGCACTCTCCTGTTCCTAAATACAGGCTGGAAAACTGCAGGCAGAAGTCAAGTGGGTAGTGATGCACAAAGCGAGGGGAGGAGGGCAGAAGGAGCCTGTTTTCTACCCTGGGGAGTGATGGGATGGGGCCTGCTCTTCAGGTGCTGGAGGGTGTGTTACGGGAGACATGGTGGCTGCAGTTTAAGGTGTTATTACCCCCACCAGAAGTTACTGCTTGCAGAAACAAAAAGCAGAGAATGGGATACCTGTCCTGTCCTGGGGGCTCCCAGTTATTACCCGATGCATGAGCTGTGGCTTGAGCTGGTGCAGGTCCAAGCAAGTTTTGCCCCTTCCATGCCACTGTGGGTGGCACTGCCAGAGCTGCTCACTCCAGTGACCATCAGCCAGGCCATCTGCTTTCCCCGAAGTACTGGGAGAGAACAAGGCTGACATACAAGAGCCTTCCTGGAGATGCAGTGCTCAACCCAAGTCTGGCAGCCTTCCTGATATGCCTGCCCTTGGCTTTGTAATGGCTGCATGGAGTCAGGAGGGAAGGAGACCTGAAATTTCCATAAAGATGAGGCACTGTACTGTGGCCACTGGGGAGCTGAGGGTATGGTCACACTTTTCCCCAGAATTCGACCATTGGTGAGCTAAAGGAGTGGGAAGATGCCGTTAAAACACCAGTACCTAAGGAATGTAAGGGAGTGCTGGATTCACAGGTCTGTTTAATATTAGTTGCAGGCTCTCAAAACACAGGGCACAGGGCAAAACCCAAAGTGATCTCAGGGAGCACATCCTGGGGGGTGTCCTCTCTACAGCAGCCACTGGTGATAGAAGTCAGAAAAGTGTGATAAGCCACTCCTCAGCAGAGTCCTGAGAGTCATGGCAGGGCTCTCCCAGAGTCAGCAGGACTTTGCTTCTTCCTGAGAAGAAACACATCAGCTGTACTTATATGCCCATTGTGATGGTCACATTTGATTTCCTTTTGGTTAGAGTCGAATTGTTTCTAAATTATAAGTGTGTTTTGCTTACTTTTGTTTACTTCTTTTCTCTCTCCAGAAAATCCAGAGCGTGACAAAGTCATTGGTAAGTACCACTGGAATTACTGCTGCCTTTTGTTTGCCCTTGTTGCAGTTATATTTGAAAACAAGTCAATTATTTTTTTTACAGAGGATTCCTCGTGGCAACCAGAGTGGGACCGATCTGGGGCTGCATGTGATAAGCTCTGCATCTCCATGATTGTTTTAAGATTATTACTCCTTATAATGACATTTGTGGCCACCTGGCTCTTACCAAAATACTGGTCTCTGGTACCTGCCAGTGGGTAACAGACATTACCCACTGTGCACACAAGAGCACCTGGCTCAACTCATGTCTTCCATTCACATAAGTTACAGGCAACACAAACATTGGTAGAGACATTGCTTGCATCTACAGGTGATTTAGAAGTACAGAAATAACATCTTCGTTGCAGGTTGTAATTACAAGCACTGATAAGCAGCTTTCATTGCTCAGAACCAGTTAAAAGTTAAAATTAATTTAGATGTTAATATTGCTTTAAAAGTTAAAATATTTATGAAGTGGAGCAGTGTGCATGTGACCTGGTGGGTGGGTACAGGAGCACATTGTCCGGGCAGCACACCAAGGTGCAGGCAGCTGCCCAACACGCTTTAGGAAGGGCTGGAGAGTGTCCAGCCCAGGAGCCAGACCCCAGCCCACAGCCAAGGCACAGGCAGAGCATGCACCTGTCTCATTCCTGTTGCACTCTTACCTTGGGTACTCCTACAGCAAGAAGCAGAGTGCCTTTATAATTAAATTTTTTTGAGGAATTTTTGGATCCCTGTGAGCTCTGGCATTTGCATCCTGTGGTGGCACTTCCCAGTCTCACAGAGCACTTGTCATTGGTACTTTGCTTTACTTAGAATCGGTTTTTAAACTCATGGCATCTGTGCCTACATAGTTTCACCTGTGTTTACATGATTATATATCTCTGCAATCTTTCCTGTTGTGTGGGCATAGGGGTTTTACTGCTGTTTCAAGCAATAAAGTGTTATTTCCTGCTTCCTGTGCATGGCAATCATGAATTTGTGACATGAGCTAAAGCTTAACTGTCGGTGCACAACATAACCCCAGATTCAGCTCCAACAACACTAGAAACAATGCTGGGAAAGATAGAACTCCAAATAAAATCACACTGTGCCTGTAATTACAACTTTGGTTCAACAGCTGCCAAAGAACAAATCTCCTGGAACCTGCACATCTGGAGCAGGCAGAAGGCTGCAGGGACAGCTGCTGTGTTCAGCTTGGTATGTCCTCTATCAACCACACTCAGCTGGAGCAGACTCTGGAAGCAGCAGAGCTGCACAAACTCACACTGGACCCCAGCAATCCCTGTCTATTCTGTTAGAGCTTCTGCACCATGTCCCTCTGCACACACTGCTGTAGAGGAAGCTGGGAGGTTCCCCTCAGCCCTTCATTTCTGTGGTAGTGTCACCACAATACCTATCAGTGTTTCTGCATCAGTCTCCTGACTCTGACTCCTGCTCTTACTCCTGGCATGGTTTTTAACTGAAAATGCTGGAACTGGGGCCCAACATTTCTCACATTACACTTCCAGATAGTTATCTGCTAGTACTACTTGTACCAGAATCATTTCAATATTGCAGCATTCCTTGAACAAACCATTTTCAAAAGGTAAATATGGCTGGGGACAAAATTAAGAATTTTATGCTTGATATATCTATATATATCTTTGTTGACTGCTGGAGCCTCCATAGCCAAGACAGCAGACTCACAGACACTCTTGTGCAAAACCCAAGCCTCAAGCTCCATATACTGCAAAGTCCCATCTAAAAATCGGCTGGCAAGTGGCACGTGGGCAGCAGGACTTCATGTGTGGGCACTCTCCTGCTCAGGGCTCCACAGCCCAGCGCCCAGCACTGTCTCTGCCCCCCATGTGGGTAACATCCTACTACTGGGAAGAGGAATGCAGGGAAGGGAACCAGATACACTGCTGCCTTCAGGGAGCTTAAGATGAGCCCAGCAGGAATTCTCACCTGCTTAGTTTCATGGGAGGTCTCCAGCAGAAGAAACGGAAGCAACACGGAGCCCTTAAAGTTCAAAATGTTAACACTTTCAATTAACTATATACTTAAGCAGCTCTCAGGAAATCCTAAGACCTTCCTTAAAAAAACCTGTGGGTTTAGGGGGATTAAACTCCCAAACATTACAATGGGGCATTTTTCAAACAAAATAAAGCTTGAAAATCAAGAAGTCAAGAGGACAAAAGCAGCTTTGTCATTTTAAGGATATCCAAAAATCCAGGTATGTAGCTCTGGTTGATCAAACCACTTTGAATTGTTCACACGGCATATTGCCACAAATTCCATATGATAAATGCAAAACACTGATACAGAAATACAGATTCAGGTACATCTCTGCAAGTCTGTAAACTCAAATCAGTTCAAGAACATAATTTGCAGTACTTCAAGCTGTTCTGAAAATACAAAAAAAACCCTCTTTACTCTTCCAAGCCCACTTTATTTTCTATTATTTACATTTTACACAACTGCCATACTCCATCAGAAAACAGATGCACAAAGCACCAGCAAGTGACACCATACAGCCCATTTCCATTCAGGTGTGGACTCTTGGGCAGCCAAATCCTTTGGCTTACCTTTGGGAATATGAATAAGCTTTCTGGATTTTCCAGTTTAATTCATGTCCTACCAACAATCCTTGAAACTTGTCAACAGTAACAACCAAGAAATACGAAACACCATGTGATACCTTTCTACTTCATAGCAATAGGACAAGATTTCCTGAAGTGTACTAAGAATTTTACTGGAGAAAAAGATGTTGTGTAAAAGCTACATAAATTACACAGCTGGGGATCCTAATTTAAAAAAAGCACACTTCCATGGAAGTAAACAAAGCCAGGCTACCCCAAGATGAGCTACATTTTCCTGCACTGCAACTCAGGCACCCAAGAAAACTGAAAACTCCCTTTTTTTAGGATACTGTCACAGCCAGATTCCTGAAATGATGTGCCAGTCTAAAAGACCAATGTGAGACAAACAGTACACTTGTTTTTAACATTTTAAACAGGAAAGGGAATGTGTGCCACTTCTCTGTCACAAAAGGGGCCTGATGCAGTTCAGAACCAAGGACTCTCCCTCCCCCAACACACTCATGCCCCTTCCCTGGCTTGTCAAACTCCTCCTTAATGGGTCCTCACTCTGCACTCTTCTAAAGCCCTTCTATGAGAGCAGGAATTGAAACTCAAGTATTGTAGTGCCTCCTGTTGAAATTAGCCCTTTCACTATGTGAGAGGTCTGAACTACCCACCAAGCCCTGAACTCTGGTCTCCCTTTGACTCTGTCAACTGCCAAACACCAGTTGGTGTTTCTGAAAAGCTTTTTGTAGTGCTGGTATCACTGAAACCATCAGATCACTGGTTTCTGAGATGGGTGGCTTGTGACTTACACATCGTGTTCTAAATGAAAGATGCTTAAACAGTATTTTCCTGACTGATTCCAAAAGAAACTGCCACTTACAAACAATGCAGTCCCTAAGAAGATGGGGAGTATTTTTTTCTTAACAATTAAGTGCCAAGAACTGCTCACATAATTGAAAGGTCCACTTGCTTAGAGGGCAAGCACCATACCTGTGTCCCAATGCAGATGTACTGGCTAACCAAAAATATTCTCAATATTCTTATTTATTTGTGTTAAAAAAAAAAGGACTGTGTTTTCACCTAGTAGTTTCAAGTGAAAGGTCACTAACCTAAAAGGCATTGAGTTGCATCCTTCTAGGAGAATCATTTCCACTGCTGTGCAGTGATCAAAGTTCCAAAACCCAGCAAAAGCACTCAAGAGTCATGAAATTAGTGTGGCTCTATCTCCTCCTCAGTACATTGGTTTCCTTAATCTCAGATGTATGAAATAAGCAACAGCTGCTCAGCTGGTGCACTTTATTGCATCATATTTCAGTTTCAGGAAACTGAAAAACCTCTAAACTTCCTTTAAAATACAGGAAGTGCCTCAAAAAAAAAAAAAAAAAAAAAGAGGAACATCATCTTTAAGACATTCTTGCAAAATAAAATAAACTAAGAATATATTTAAAGCTAAATAACACAACTTTTTGCTTTCCCTGCATCACAATCCCTGTGTAAAGACACTTGATATTGTATTCTGTGTAAAAACCCATCAGGATAATGCTAATAAATGACAGTTTATTAATGGCATGCAATGAAGACTATGGTTGTCTGTTTTTCAGATAAAACTGTGAGTTTGTTTACTGGACAACACAATGAAGGTTATGCAGTAGACTAACTAAGGATTTAAGAACATTGTATTAAAATAGTTTATTAACATCGAGACAAGACACACAAAATTAATTAGCTTTTACAAAAATAAAAGCATAATACAGTAATAAATCTTGCCCATTTAGCAAAAGTTATCACCACACGATTGCCTTGAGCTTTCACCTTCCCAGTTCTCTGACCCAAATATTTAAATCTCCACATCAAACTCCTCAATATTTCTATTGTAAAACCTTCCCTTTACATAGATGGATATTATCCAAATATATTCTCTTACTTTCTCAAACAACACAGGAGCACAGATTTCCTTCACCAACCTCGCCAAGTCTGTACAGCTATTGTAGATCCACTAATTTAACTGTACGAGGTAAAGATCCTTCTACTTTATTTTTTCTTGTCCATATTACATTGGATAGGAAGAAATCTCCCGTCTTCCAAGGGAAAAAATGTTCAGAATTATCAGAAGTGACAAGTAAACATCTTGGATGGTGAACTACTTCTTTTTCTTTTTTTTCTTTTCATCTGCTGCCATTTTTAACTTTACTTCTTCCTCAGGGAGTGCTCCTAATTTTTTCTTCTTTGCATTCTTTACCTTTTCTTTGATGGCTTCAATATCAATCTTTTTCTCAGTGGTAGCTACATGAAATTCAAAGGTAACAGACATGAATTTTACTTCTGAAAAATGTTAACTGTCTACAAGAAGACTTATATATATATCACAGTAAACTGTATCCTGTGGCATTGGTTAGGACTAATTTTATGTTAACGAATGATTTTATAGATTATTCTAATAATAATTTTTGTTGAATCTAGTATTATCTACAAGTCTTATTCAATAAAATTTGAGGAAAAATTATATTAAAAAATCCCATATAACACTTGAACACAGATACTGCACTCTACAGACATACAAATTATTATCATTCACTCCTCAGAACACAGATGTGTTCTACTGAAATTAGTACATATACACTGTCTTAGATATAGGCTTGATTGATCTTGCATAAGAAAAGAAATTAACTGCTGAGTGCTTACATGCAGAGAAGCTTTCACGACATTTTGTCTCTCTGCAAATAACTAACGTGCTAAGATCCCAAACATGCCTATCCCATACTTATACTCTCTCCATAGCCTTTCATTAATGGCCACTGTCAGACAAAGGATGAGGAAGCAGGGGTTGGGGGAATATGATGTAGATCTTTGACTCCTGCAAACTTCTTCTGACTTATTACAAACTTCTACAGGGAGTGCCAGAATACTGAAGTTAAACACGTAGTGCTGTGCAACGTGAATAACCTACTCTTATGTTCACACAGGTGATGGTATTTTCTCTTTTGAGCACAAGCCATGAGTTTGGGTCTAACTTTCCTATCTCACACAGTTAATTCCTAAATCTAATGGTGGGTACCATACAAACTACTCCTGTCATCTGTTCTTTGAGGACTGAAGGATTTCAGCTCAAAACATACAGCAGCTCAAAGAGCATCTAATTTGAGACACAGTGCAAACAACAACAGTTTCCTACTCACTGGAAATTTACTGCTATCACAACAAAAAAAAGTACTGTATCCATGCTACAAAACACATGCTTTTCAAGAAACACAAACTTAAAAGTTCATAAGAAATTGTGTAATATATAGTGTAATAATACGTAGGTAGTATAGCTAATAGTATATATAATACTATGAATATGAAGCATAATCAGTGAGAACTAAAGACTTGTTTCTCTAGTGCATTAAAAAACTAAATCACTTGAGGACATTAGCTCTTACTCTGCACATAGTGTGGTTTTATTTTAACATTTAGAAAAGTTATTTACCCTATCTTGTACATAAGTTGTGATTTAAGTTTTTCAATATTGCTTTCTGCTTACTTGAATGTAAAAGTCACGGCAGCTTCACTGTAAAACTGAAAGGCAAAAACTGATGAAGCTAGAACAACCAACTGACTCTTCAACAGAGAATTTGCTATTTTATAGGTATAGACTTATTGGCTAGATGATCTTTTTACTGTCCCTGGCAACTCTCAGCATGGATCTTACCACCAAGATGTTTTTGTGTGACCTTTCTTTTTCCTAGGCTGTATTTGCAAAACCACTCAGCTTAGAAATTGACAACAAAATGTTTTAAAACAGGAAAAAGAAATTGTTACCTTTCTTTGTTTTCACAACTGGCTTTTCCTTTGGTGGGATAAAAGCTTTATTTCTTTCTTCTTGTCTTCTCTTAATTGCTTCTGCTTGCTTTGCCTGAAGTTACCAACAAAAAGGTCATGTAATAATGGAGCATGGCAAAAAGGGAAAAAAAAAAAACCCAAAAAAATCAGATTCCAAGTCTGCAATCCAATGCTTTTTAACTGGACCCTGGATTAGTATAACTTTACCTTTATCTCTTCCATTTTCTTGCGTTTCTTCTGTCTCTCTTTCAAGAAGTATTCACCACTTGCCAATTCTTTGTCAATCTGAGTAAGACAAGTAGCAAGAAGCCTTAGTTAACTGTGCATTATAAGCCATATAATATCAGGAAATCAGAACATGTCAGAAAAAGCCTCCCCATCTCTTTTTAAGAGAACAATTTCAGGTCTGCTATGTTCCTGTATAACCAAATAAGGTTCCAACTGACCTGGCTTTCTGGCTGTGGAGGTGGGAATGGTGTGTACTCCTTCTTTGTATTCTTCTTCTTGGGCTCCTTGCGTTTTTTCAAGTTCTTCCGCTTGAATTTAGGCAAAAATCTTTCCCAACTTTGTGTCCTCAGTTCAGGATCTTTTGCTAATTCCCTTTTGATCATCAAAGTCTTCAGTAGTTGCAGAACATTACAGAGAAGTTATTTAAAAAAAGAGCATTTATAGTAGAAACCAAGAGATCCAAAAGAGAAGTTTCATGAGACTTAATTACAGGGAACATGCTACATCCAAACCTTCCACATCTCACTACAGTAAGAGCAGAGAGGCTGAATTATGAACAGCAGAACCAGAAAAATGTCTCAAAACAGGAGTAGAATACACTGGAGAAGGTACTTCAGTTTAAGTGAGCAAGTATCAAGCCAACAATCAAAGGATAAAGTTTACACACATTTTTCCTTTGATTTTACTGATACTGCCACAATGATGTTATGCAAATGTATCCTAGTAAAATGGAGGATATCAAAGTCAGTGGTTTTCATAAAGCAGCAAACTACAAAAATTCTCAAAAGTAGATTACCACACAGAAACATGTAAGTTATTAACATACAACCCTCTGGGAAGAAATATTATTTTCTTGTAAACAAAGATGCACAGTGGTCCACGCTAACCTTGATGTTATATATGGGATGTATATTCTTCATAGTGTCCAGAACAACTTTTCTAACCTGTATTGAATACAAAAGAAAAAGAACAAAAAGCTCAGCAAGTATTTCACATGCTAATCAACTAAAATAGCAGGTATAAAGTATTGTGCTTCCTCTCCCTGCTTCTGCCACCCACAAAGTAGTAAGCCTTAAAATTACAGAAACATTAAGGTTGGAGAAGACCTCCAAGATCATTGATTCCAGACTTTAAAAGCTAAAGCACAGAGTTAGCTGGAAGGAACAGCAGTTCAAAAATGCCAGTAATATTGTCATGCTTCTAACAGACTCCAGCAGGCCCCACAAACATTATTTTCATGTTACCATGGATCTTACAGTGTCATGAGGAACTTGCTTTTGACAAGCATTCTTCTCCCACATATGCTTTTTCCTCCAAGACAGAAAGATCTTAAAATTTGGCAGCTAGAATGATAATACTATGGACATTCATGTAATTGTAGTTTACTAATACACAGCTGAAAAGTCAGTGAGATGCTGCTGAGGTTGCCAGATTTTGCGCATCACCCACCCTTGAGCTGGGCATAGAAGTTTGTGTTTGCTACACAAACAGCTCATCTACCTCATCTTACCTCTTTTAGCCCACTAAAGGGTCCAAGAGCTGACACAGTGTTGCCTTGCACCATAATATAACAGTTTGTTAACAGTTCCAGGGCCTACACCAAAAAAAGAAATTAAATTAGTATAATATGAAGACCTGACACAAATCTGGGTCTCAGTATTGTCTGGTTACTACATCTATAGGAAATACCTTCAGAGTAGATCCTTTTGGCCCAAGAAGCCGTGCTCTTCTTTTTATAAAAGTCTCTCTCTTCCTCACCAGAGAGCCTATCTTAATGATGTCACATGCAACATCATCCTGAAGGATACGAACCGCCTAAAAAGATGCAGGCAATGTCATCTGAATCCAAATGTATTACCCATAAAAGTCAAGAGAATACTTCAGTTTATTATTCTCCCTTTGCTTTGAGATATATTTACTTTAAATATGTATTTTATTTTACTTGACTCCCTTGAAATTCCTGCATTTTTAAAACAGAGTATTTTATAAGTATTATGACAGAATTTAAGTATAAGATTATGATAGAATTTAAGACAAAATATAAGCACAGTGATAGATAAAAACTTTCAGGATTTATTACAGACCTGCTCAAATGGAACGCTTCTTGCCAGAAGTTTGATTAAGTCTCTAGCCCTAATGATTGCATAGGGATCAAAAGTCTTCTTAGTGGTAGTGACAGTCATGCTTCCTTCAATTAGATCCAGCGCTGCGTTCACATACTGCAATATTTTAAAAGAAACAACAGGTCAGGATGATAATTCAGCTTTGGCAGCAAGCAGTTAACTAACGAATGTAGATGTATTTTCCCAAATTTATTAAGTGACTTTAAGCTTAAGAAAATTGACACACACAGAGACAAAACCCAGACTGAATATGTGTCACAAGGCCCAAAGCACCACCCCTCTCATCTCCCTGAATTCAAGCAGAACAAAGCTGTCAGTGCCTGGAAAAAGAGACATTTACTGCTGCAAATGTTTTGCTGACAGCATTTTCAAAGAACTGCAAGTCTGGTACATAATTCTTCACTGATTTTGATGACAAAAACCCGATACTGCTAATTCAAAATGCACGCACAGTAGAAATTTACAAATACAGTGTGAGAAAAGCAACTTGCACTATTTGTATTGGCTTAAGTAAGACCTGTATGTCCCAAAAGGTAAAGTGCAGTGTCACAATTATTGAGAGTTCATACATGTTCACCCAAAGCTTTCTGGACAAGTGGCCAGCACTCTTTCAAGTAGGCTTCTCTATACTTCGGGAACAATGTTGCAAAACTGCTTTCTTCCAGCAGCCCTTTGGGATTATCCTCTCTTGTAAAGGCTGGCTCTTTCCATCCTTCTGGCACAGTAAGAAGTTCAGATTCATCAACTGCTATGAAAAAGGAAAAAAAAAATATTGTTATAAGAAGATTGATTTAACAACTGCTGAGTGCAGTCTACATCTTTTCCGACCTTAGAAAAAATACTGCTTTAAACTATTTATATATATATTAAAAAAAAAAAAAAGGAAAAAAATAAAAAAGAAGGAATTCGCAACTGAGATATGCGCTGTTGATCTGGTATATACAAGATGATCGTGCCAGTAAATTACACAGGAACAAGGCACAGACCGAGGCGAGGAAGCCGAGTAGCTCGAGGGCGGGCACACCACAACACGGCACCGTCGCTGCCGGCCCCAAGCACCCACCAGCCGCCTCTACCCTCCGCAGCGCCCCACGGAGGGACCCGAGGCCTTCCCGGCGATCCGCCAGCCCCGCACGGTCCCGCGCCCCGCCCCTACCTGGCGCCGCTTTCTTCTTGTTCTTGTTCTTGTGCTTTTCTCTCTGCTTCGGGCCCGGCCCGGGCCCGGCCTCCTCCTGGGGCACGGCCGCCATGTTCGCGCGCGCCGGAAGGGGCGGGGCGGCGCTGCTGGGGCGAGGGGAACTTCCGGCGCCTTGGTGGGACGGGCCGGCGGGCGGGAGCGCGCACGGGAGTGAACACCCCGCGTACTCCGGGGCTCGTAACTACAGAAAAGGGGTTCCCAGTGAGACCTGATTTTACATCTGAGTAACTTACTATGCAGTTGATGAAACTGGATAATACATAAGCAATTTAAGTAATGTCTGGGGGATGCTCTGCATCCTCTTCCCTGCCCCTTCCTGTACCTGTAACTGAGCATTTCCTTCAATGACAGAGCCAGAAGGTGCCTCCTGCGCCCTCTGCCATAGGGACCATGGAAAGCCAAGGGGGTGAAAAACTGGAGGAGGCCTTTAAGAGCAAGAACGCTCCGAGGCAGGGCACTGTTGTCTTTGGCAAGTGTTCACCGCATCTGTTCATAAAAACCTGCACTCTGCGACGTTTAATGACCTAAATTATGAGGAATAGATTTCTGTCACCTGATCTATAACTCAGTAAAATACTAATTTAAAAAACTGTTTTGACCCTCCCTAAACCTTTCCTTCGGACCCGGCTGCTGTTCCCTTGCCTGCTGCATCTGCCAGCTCTTGTGCACCCACCCCCATCTCCCACACGGAGCAGGCCTCCCGAGGTCCTTGCTGTCTGCAGGCTTGCAATGGAGTTGATGCAAGCTTTTAGCCATTTATTTTAATTTCTGTCTGTCAACATCCTTCAAACAGGGAGCAGAAGGGGGGGCCTTGGCAGAGGATGCTGGCGGTGCCTGCGGTTGGTTATCCATTCCCGATCCCGCTAGATGGCACCGGGCACCGCGCTAAGCGCAGCATCCGGACGGAGCTGCAGCCCGCCCTGCGCCTTCCGCGGGAGGGACGGCACCGGGAGGGAGGGAGGGAGGGAGTGATGGAGGCGGTGGGGAATGTGCTCCCCCTCCGCCCACGCAGCCCTGCCCCGCCGGCACCGCGCTTTGGATGCCGAATGCCATAGACATTGTTCCGTGCCCCTGTACAAGCACAGGGAGGCGAATTTGCCTCTCTCAGTTCTTGGACACAGAGGCTTTCTGGGGCTGCTTGCCGGGCTGGTATTCCTCAGCGCTGCAAAGCCTTTGAGCACAGGACGGGGGTCCTGCCCGGCTGCAGGCACCCGGTCGATGCGAAGGAGGCGCCGGGGGTCCTGGGGAGGCGGCACAGTGAAGTGCCTGAAGCGCACAGTGCGCGTCTCTCTCGCCTGAAACCCGGCCACATGTTGTGACAGCGCAGCAAAGCAGATTTGGAGAGAGTTTGAGGGAGGATAATTTAGTTCTGCTCCTGTTTAGTGTCTGACGACTCCTATGGTGCAGTCCACCAAAAAATCAGTGGGAGTGGGCTGTGGAAGAGGCATGCCCTCAGTGCTTGGCATTGGCAGTAAGCCTCTTGATGGGATGAGAGGAGAGCTAGAGAGGCTGCAGTCCTTAGAGTGTTAAGAGTGTGAAGAAAAACTACAGGCTGCAGCCTCCGGCCTGCCAGCTCCTGTGCAGAGCTCTTGCTCCATGTGTGCATCCCACACCTCTGAGTGGCAGTGACATCCTACTCATGTGCCCTCTCCTCTCCTGCATCCCAGCCCCTTGGCCAGCTGGGGGGGTCAACGAGCCCCGAGCCTCTGTGCTGGGGGAGAAGTGAACGGTGTGTGAGGTAAGGGGCGAGGGACTGCGGTCTTGTGACTTCTTTTCTAATGATGGGCAGCCCTCTGTGGTCCAGTGCTGCACTGAAGCATATCTTTGTCTCATCAAGACAGATACACTGAAAATAAGAGAAAATGGAGGCAGTAATGCTAACAGGCTTGGAAGATGTGATTTGAGAAGGGCCCTCAGGTCCCCTCCTGTCTGATTCTTTGAAGGAAACGGTAATTTCACATCTCACCTCAGCATCTGCAGTCTGGCTGAAGACAAGGAAGCTACTTCCCTAAATTCCTAATAGGAGCAGGATGCTCCCACAGACCTGCTCTGCTTCTCCAGACAACGACATGTGTGCATAATTTTTACTATTCACAGCTCAAATGCAATACCCAGCTACTGCTCATCTGGTGGGGTTAGGAAGCTGAGGACAGCCAGCTACAGGGACAATGGCTGTTGAGGGACTGACACTGCTGTCCAGGTGACTGAGATGGGGATCCTGCAACTCCACAGGAGCAGGATCCTCTGCACTCTGATTTGAAGCCGAGCTCCCAGGCAGGAGGGACAGTGTGAGTGCCACCGCAGCGCTGGGATGTAGTTACCACACGTGGGCATGCAGTGCTCCTGTAAATCCCTGCCTTTCACCACCACTTTCCCCAGGGTCTGCATGCCCTTCCAGCTCTTCCAGGAGCTACATGTTTTCCAAAAGCACTTTTCACTGGCAGCACATACCATGTTCAGTGTTCTACCCAGCCCAGTGTGGGATGGAGAGACCCAGGAGCAAAGGGCTCCCTTGAAGACCTTTGTCTGAATAGTCTGGCGAGTCTAGATCCTAGTCTAGCAAGACCCCTACACCTGCTGGAGCCATTGCTGTTCTTGGGAGGACCGGGCTCAACTCCCTCTGTCTGTGTGTCTGTGTGTCTGTGTGTCTGTGTGTCTGTGTGTGTGTGTGTGTGTGTATGTGCAAGTGTTTTTTCCTCTTAAAAATAAAGTGAAGGAATGAAACAGCACAGCCCTCTTACGCATGTTTCATATGATATGAAAAAAAGGGCAGAGCGCTGCTGTTAGAAGGAAGGTGCCTCTTTATTATGCAGCAAAGTAATTATTTCCCAGTCAGTAGATAGGACTCCAGCCACTTGGCACTTTCTTATGTGCCATTTTCCAATCCAAAAGAGCAACTTGGGGTTTTGTGATAATTCAAGCAATCAGATGAGCTCATGCACATGGCATTCATTTGCTAGAAATGCCACACAGATCCCATTCAGCCTCAGCACTCATAAATCCATGTGACACTTTTATCTATTTATAAACTTTTAACAGCAGGTTATGATTGTTATGCAAGCCATTTTCCAGGGATTAATAACCAGCTTTTGTTGATGGCAGCAAGAAGGGCCATTAACTACTCCGGGACAGTCATTAATCTGTAGTAAATGATAAACATCTGGACTATTTCTATGTAATTAAATAATCAATACTGCCTTTTGATTCAAATAGCTGGAGAATTGTATTTCAAATTTATCTTGGCTTTGGGTGTTCTTAATTCTTTCAGTTTACAACAGGGCAGGAAACAGGCACATGAGTGAGCAAGATTTTCTCCCGGTGTAACAGGCTTTTAAATTATCAGGTATTTCATATAAAACCTGTCAAGTGGTCAAAATTCAAAGCATTCAAAGTGGCCACTAAAACAAATTCACTGGATTGGATGGAGAAAAAAAAATCATGTGTTGTCCTTTTTCATAACAGAGTACTTTCATTATTGCAATAAATTAGGTGATCTGACCCTAGGAGTTAGCCTGGAAGAATTAAAATAATCAAACAGAAGCTCCCCCTGCCCAGCCACCCTCAGAAAAGTCCATTTTATTCATTCGCTGGCTAACATGACCTCTGTGCCCTCAGGTGGATGCAGTTGTGGTATCATTTCTTTGTCTCTCTCTCTCTCTTCCTTTAACTCTCTGGGCACCGGTGTGAGTCACTTCTCTGGTTTTGTTTTGTTCTTGTCTTTGCCGCAGAATCCATTGATCTGCAGAGGTGCTCACAGATGATGGTATTGGCGTCCATTGCAAACCTGGCTGGGCAGGAAAACACCGCAGTGGGGCTCCTGCCTTCTCCGTGGAGAGCTCGGGAAATGCCCCAGCAAGCAGAGTTCATCTTTCCTTTTGAAAGAGAGCAGAGAGGGCAGTACCTGCTGAACCCTAGGAGTAACAAGGAGCTGGAAAATGAGAGGACTGTAAACCATAAATGCATCTTAAAGGACTGGCTGGGATAGCAAAGATAATCTGTGGCAGAAAGAAGAACCCAGAATAAGAAGAACCTATGGGTAAAAGAGACCATAGCATTGTCTGGGAAATTTCTTGCTTGCAATAAAATTGCTGTCAGTTTAGGGGGAAGAAAAGGATGAGAGCCAAACTGGGAAAGGAATTTACTGTCATGAAATCAAACCAGCAGGTTTAGATCAAAAGGTCTTTGGACCAGGGAATGTGCTTTATTATGTATTCATACAGTGACTGACAGAATGAGGCTTTGTCTTCACTTGAGCCTCTGAGAATTGCCAGAAAGCAAAGACCAGACTAAGGCAAGCTGGACCAGGACCTCTGATATATACACAGGAGAGTAAAAATGAGAGTGGAGGTGAGTGCTGGTCAGGGGTAGGTGTATGGAAAGCTGGGGAGGATGAAGGCAGGGGCCTGAGAAGAAAATGCCTAAATCAGTATGCTGGTACAAAGTCTCAGAGAGGAAGAGAGTCAAGTGGGGATGAGAAAGTGATCAGTCCCATCAGCTTTAGAAAGTCTCTCCACAGTGTGGAGAGCAGTCACAAGTTCCCAAGGGCCCAGGGAACAGCTAACAGATTTCTGCAGGTGTTGTAGTATTCATCCTATTTCGGTAATGCCTCACACGGGCTGTGCCTGCCAGGGCATTGCTGGCCCAATGCCTCTTGACTCCCCAAAGGGGGTGTCCCTCATCACCTACAGATGGTCATGGCAGAAGAGCGCCAAGGGAGACCTGGTGCCCAGAGGCTCAGGTCTGCTGCAGTCCTGAAGGGTCCCCTCTGCCAGTGCCTCTCCCAGCCCCTCCACATGGGGAAGGGGGATGATCCCATCTGAATGAGGGCAGGAGAAGCACCCCCAAGCTCCCACCCTCCCTGACAGAGAGCTGTGCCAGGACCTAGCGAGAGCAGCACAAGAGGATTTGTTGTACAGCTCTCTGTAAGCATGCAAAGAGCAAACCCGTTCTTAGAGCCATACAATACCCCAGGGCTGTGGACTGAAGCTGAAAATTTCAGACACCACCCCCCGCCCCCGCCAAACATAATTTTGAAGTCATACCTGAGAAAACAGAGTCTGAGCATGGTTTTTATTTAGGAATTTGCCTGCTCATGTGCCTTATTCCAAAGCACTGGCGCAGTCTATTTTTCTCTTGCACTAGAATCTGGACATTATTATGCAGATTTCCACTATAGCAATATTACAGCAGAATAAATAGCTCTGCTATACACGAAGGGGAATCCTATTACATCTTCAGTAACTCTCAGTAAGCATTATCGCTATTATACCAATTGAAGAGACAGAAAACAATTTTTAATTAAAAATATTTATAGCAGGCATAATACCAACTGCCAGTTTCACTATCCAGTGAATGCATTTTGCAGCTGGTACTAATTCTCTCTTATTTCTATGAGGTTAGCCAATATCAGCTGTTCATTAAGCAGAGGACATTTCAGGAATATCCGTATTATATGCTGTAACTAACTAAGAAGTTCTTCCTTTGACAGATATTAGGAAATCAAGATTGCTTGGCTATGTTATTCTGGGACTTCATAATAGAGAGGTCGTTTCCCAGTGATCTGAGTGGGCTGCATCATCAGTTTTATTCAAATCAATCCTACAAAACTGCTTTCCAGCAGATTAGAACATTTTAATTAGCAATATATCTTCTGTCTTCTATCTGCAGTGGAAAAGGGGGTGGGAAATTGATTTTAGTACACCCTTTCTTTTACTGGGAGAGCAGCATAATTAGAATGTGTCAGCAGGAACATAGGCAAATTAATTTTGAGAGCTTTCTACAGCCAACCACACTGCTTCTCCTTGCACTGAGTCGGGCCAGGCTGTGTGGGCCAGTTCACTGCTGCTGCAGGTGCCAGATGCTCCAGGGGGCAAAATCTGATAAGGCTGTCTTGAGTGAAGGGCATGACAACAATCCACTGGTTCACCTTGAACATTTGCACACTTTCTGTGCCATAGAGCACATAAAACCTCAGTTCTCATCCTTGTTGGATCTATGTGTCAGTAAACATACATATGTGTAGCTGTAGGTGATGGACAGCTGTCCTAGAAGCTGTAAACCACCTACCTGCTGCAGCTGTAACTCAGGCTCAAAGGAAAGCAGCAGGCAGAGGATAAGCCACAGAGGAGCTATATTCCCATGTACCTTCCATCCTCCTACCTCTCTGTGCCATAGGACATGTGTCTGAAATACGGAGCTGGAACATTGCTTCCACCAGTTTTGTGTCCATGGAGAGCTCTTTCCCTGTTAATGCAAGGATTCACGAGAGTCAGTTTGTCCTTGGTTCACATTCATGTGATGCAGAGGGACTGTGGCATGCTGAAGGCTCCAGCCCAAAAGATCTAATACAAAACTTTTTGTTCCCTGTATTCACCCCAGAATAGCTGGCAGCCCAGTCAGAGAGGAAATCCCCTGGTGATTTTTCAAAGGAGCAGCTGGGAACTGACAAACCAAGCAGCTCATCATAACCTGGCATGCAAATTGCTAAATCCCATATGGTTATTGTTTTTCACTTTAACATATTAGCAGTGAGTTTCAAAACACAGAATGTAGCAAGCTGTGTTTCATCACTGGAAAGATCAAACCCCATTTGAGTCTGTGAAGCCATTTACAACATGCTTATACTTCCACCTGCAATAGATTTCACAGCAATTTCCCCTGGTCTGTGTCCACAGTGACAGCAGAGGAGCCCAGGGGACACAGCTGGAAAGATGAATGATGTGAAATGGGGGGATGGGCATCTGCAAGGGGAGAAGAGGCTCTCCCAGGAGGTGATTCAGAACAGGAGTTTAATGTAGAGATGTGCTCTGAGTCACTTCGAGGAGGGCTTCCCTCTGCCCACTGCCTGCAGACCAACCTGTGATGAGCAGCTGCTGTTGCTTAATTAGCCTTTGTGAATATTCTGCTTTAATCCATCTTTAAAGCTCACAAAGGCCTATCATGTCTGTGTGCTGCTCTTGCTCTAGGCAAGATTGCACTAGTTATCAACAGCTTCAAGAAGCTGAGATCCACCAGCAACATATGGGAATGTCTAAGCTATTACATCCATTTTCTTTTACCTACAGGGAAATCAGTATGTTAGTCAAGTAAAGAACAAACTCACTCTTCTCTGCACAGATGGGCACAAAAAGGCTTCCAGAGCACTTTGGACTGAGTGTGTGGAATGCAGCAGTCCTAGATGTGACTTGCTCAGTAGTCCTAGGCTAGCTCTGATTTCAGCCATTCCCCTTGGTATTTCATGGAAGTGAGCGGTGTGTATTTGAGCAAAGTGCCATTTGGCTTCTAAAGGTAACAAGCAAAGTTTCAGTGAAAAAAATTATACTAGCCAACCCTCTGGAAAGTCAGTCTGAACAAGTGGAGAAGCAGAGCATGAAGCATTCCTTCTTATCTTTTTTCTTAGCTTTTCATGAAATGGCACATGGAAAGACATAATGTTATTTCTCAAAATTGTTTTTTCTGGGTTAAAGGAGAATGTGTAGGTTGGATAACAGTGAATTTGCACCAGTCCTGGAAAAGGGGAGTGCATCAGCATAGTCAGCCCTACAGTGTGCCTGAGAATCTGCGTATCTGTTTTCAGAGCTGCACTACACTTGGAAAACCATTTTCCTTGCCCACATTGTAGATTTTCAAGGACACAACCTTTTTCTAAGTATGTTTTTGTGCAGGAGGGCAATTCGAGATAATCCTGTGTGAGGTACCACCACAATGCAGATTGCTGGCTGCTCAGTGCTGAGTTTGTCATTAAGTTATACCCAGTGCTGAAGGAAATACAATGGAGCTGCTGGGTGGCAAGGTAGCTGTTAAAACCACTATTCCAAATAAAATGTCACAGACTGAACTTTGAGGGATAAAATTTCATTTTTGCATGCCACTGGGTGGAAGAAAAGAGCCCATCTGTTCTCCAGGCATTGCACATTGTTAAGCAAACTACCCGCAGCTTGGCAGATCAGAACACTAGAGGAAAAGAAAAATTAGAAAAGCCAACCACAAATGAGAATGAATACAAGATGAGTCATTGAACTTTGCCCAAAAGCAACATAAAAATGGTGGTTCTTGCCAGGCAGTTATGCCAGGGTGTTCTCATGGGCTTGGCTGGCCAGGCAGGCAGGGAGAGAACGGGGCAGGGAATAGGGGAGCATTCTTCCTCTGCCGGGGCTGGCGAGGGCCGCCTGGCTGCTCGCTGCAGGGAGAATGCGTGTGTTTGTCTCAGCACACAAGGGGCACCATTATCACATACCTCAGCAGGGTTGTGGATGTCAACCAAATAATTGGTTTTATTTAGAATATGGCATCCAACTGGTGAATAAAGCATTTTGGGTGTCCTGGAAAGATTTTATATACAAACCAGCTGGAATCCCATTGACAGGAATAGCCTCTTCCTTTCCTTCTCTCCCCTCTCTATTATTTTGAGTCAGACAGAGCTGGAAGTGACTGAGAGGAAATCCAAGAAGCCTGTGCCTTTGAGCAATAAAGTCTACTGGTGCTAAACATCTGACACTTGTTCATTGAGAGAGACCCAGGCAAGCATTTCATCATTGAGATGAGTATTTAATACATGAATGGGTAACGAGAAAACATATTTGTGGTCAATTCAAAAGGCTGTCATACAAGGAGACTCCAAGTCTGAGCAGGTTGGGAAAGCTGCAGAGTGCTTTGGAATTCTCTCAAGTGAACTCACACATGTAAAGCACAAACTTGCTGCTGCAGCCTCTGAAGAAAAGGGGAAATAGAATGGGCAGATAGTGGTGGGGCAGACAGCGGGTGCCGGGCTCCTGCCTTCCTTTAGCACAACCACAAGTTATAGGGAAGAGGGAACCTTACACATCTTCACATACAGAGAATCATAGCTGCACCCATCCCAGTGTTCATCCCATCATTCCAGAACTGCATGAGTTATGTGCTAGGATGTTCCCAAACTCAGAGAAAGTCTGTCATGGTAGCCTCTAGTACATGTGTCTCATGAACAAGACTGGGTAGATGCATCGTCTTACTGTGTCAATCTACCATTTGTTTGAGGAAAATTAGTCAAGGTAGATATACTCAAAACAAGAACATAAAATGACTCAAGGCCTCCAATAGCTGAAGATTAAAAGACATTTCAAATGAAACAAAAAAGGACAGAAACATTCAGTAAAGTGCTTTTTCTCAATTTTTGGAAGATATAGGATGCTGGCTCCTGGAACAGGAGCAGAGCCTGTCTTGCACATCCCAAACGTCCCAAAAGATAAGGGAATGATTTTTTCAGTACCTTCTTAAGTACTGGAGGCATTATAGAAAATTTGAAACAAGATTGTGATGTGCTAATTAAACAGGACAAGTAGGAAGTCACCGGTTGAAAGATTTTCATCCTGAGTGAAACTATGAAAAAGCTTGATGTGCAATTCAGTGATCAAGAAGATGTACATTTAATCACTGAAACCATTGTTTCATAAGAACAAACTGTCTTTGTTTAATATATCTCTTACTTTTCTGGTTTATAAGTTTGTCTGAAAAAGGCAATCATGTACATGACAGACTGCTAATCCATACTTGTTGTAACAAGCTAGCTGGGTGTTATCTCAGAGAAACCCCACCAGTATCAACAAAAACTCCCTTCTACATAATACAGGAGAGACCCAATGGATTAAGCCCTCAGTGATTAACAGTGAGGAACAGTCATGAAATGGACTGCTGTGTTTCTGAGTCAGGCAGCCTAGGACCAAGGCACTGGTTTTGTTCAGCACCTGAGAGTAATTCAAGAACTCTGCAAAGCCAGTGGTGTGGACAATGCCCAGGCAGCAAGGGAAATCTGTTATGACATGGCAGTCATGCAGAGGGAGCTGGAGCACTTGCTCAGCTCAAGTCACCCAAACAAGAATGATTTTAACACCAGGCAATGCAAAACCACACATCTAGGGATGAGGAGTGCTGGATCTGTGTGGAGGTAAATAGGAGACTGGAAAGAAATTACCCTGTAAGTTTGTGAATTAAAAGAGGTTAAACAGTGCAACTGAAGTGCTCAGACCAATGCTGTGAAAAAATAAATAAAAAATATATATGGACAAGAAAATAGTGAGCAACACTGTGATATAAATGCTTAAATACAGCATTGGTGAAGTGATCCTGAACACCTGGGTCAAGTTAGTGACTACATTTCATACAAAACTAAATTAACTTGCAGAGGAGACCTATCAAAGAATTGGAGCATGGGAAAATTGCCAAGAGCTCTTTGAAAAAAATATAATTTGTTTGTCAAAATCTGTAGACTGCTTCTATAATGTGTTAAAATGCCTAGTATTAAGAAGGTATTAATATTTCAGATAAATGATTCAGTGATAATATTTAAATGATGAACAGATAATAATCAGGTTTAGGTAGCAGAAATAAGAAATGCATTTTTTACACAAGTACATTTGTACACAAGTGTGGTTAAAAAGGGGCTGAGATGTAAATTGTTCTTCTCGACTTCTTGATGGCATCAGCTGATGATTTGTTGCCTTTCTGGGTGATCTGCTTTAGTCTAACACAAGGTATTGATCTCAATATATAAACACTCAAAATTAAATGATCTGTTCCTTGCATGTGATTGGGCTAAATTTTATGATTCTTTCTTGCCTTAAGATTAGTGACCCTCCCAGTTCTCTCCCCACATTGTTGTGCACATTAAGGTTTGCACCATGGAAACCACAAATAAATTAGAAGATGTAAAAGCTTGTAAAACACCGTGGTTAAGCAGCAGTTCTTACTGAGTATTTGAGACCATTTATAAATAAGGAGAGAGGGAACAACAGGAGTCAGCAAGACAGATGAGACATGCCGACTGCAGTACTAACTGCTAGGATTGTTAGGGTTGTGGGTACCCAACAAGCTCACTGGACCCAAAAGATACCCTGTCTGTGGGTCAAGTGACCCCACTTCAGCATGTGCTGGACTGAGAATCCTGCCTAAATGTTCTCAAAGCCTTTTACTGAAGGTTTGGGCTGTGTGCTGATCCTGTTATCAGGTTTAAGAGCAGGAACTGTGGTCCTGCCAAAACTAGATAAGGGTTACAAAAAAAGAGAAAAGGGCACCAGCAGACACTGCTATCAAACAGAATGCTTGCTTGTGCTCTTACACTGCTGGAAATCATCAGCAAAATAGGAATAAAAGGAACATGCAAGCGGTATGTTCCCAGCTGAACTGCTATAAATGTCACAGCATTTGTATTGACACCACAGACTGCTTCATCACTTAAAAAAGAAAAAAAAGGAATGGGGAAGAAAGGTAATATTGCAAAGAAGATTGTTTTTCAAATGAGAATAGTCAAATGTACTTAGTTAAATCAACCCTGCAGGAATCTAATATTCACTATAATTGAATGATGGTCAAAAGATTATAGACTAAAAAGTAACTCTACATCACTGATAAAAACTACTTAAGACATATTAAATGTCTCATACCAAAGAATAAATGGGAATGAGACAAAGATGTGAAGGAGTTTGACCTGTTTATGTTCATGTTTATGCATCACGTTTCAGAGCAGACACTGGGTGATGCACAGGGACTCAGGAGTCATTGAGACTGCAAAATCAAGAGGGATAAACACCATGGGAAATACTGGCAGCTCAGATGAAATTGTGCTCTTGAGAGCCAGCAGTATTCTGCAATCACTTGAAAGCCTCCAGAGTACTTTAGCATCTCTTGGCCTTTGTTGAACAAAAAAGCAGGATGGGGCTGGTTTCTGCATACAGCAATGCCAGTAGGAAATGGAACACCAAGTTACTGAATTTTATGAAATATCTGTGAGGCAACACCTGTCTGTTTGACAATGCTCTTCATAGCTGGAATGACTCCTCTGATGTTTTGAATACCATAATACATTACTTATTCCTTTACATACAGAAGGAAATTTTTCTCCTTGAAACCCATGAGACTGTGTTTGGTAACAGCCAGTCTGCGATACCTCTCTGGGGAATGAGGAACCTTGGAGCAGATACCACCTCTTGAATAATTCCTGTAGCACACAAGAAAGACCAGCAAGAACATTTCACACATCCCTTCAATCATGCCTTCCAGAGGACCATAATGCTTACCTCTGCCTTGGAAAAGTAAAGTCAGGGCATTCATTGCAACAGCACAAGATTTTAGTTCAGGAACATTTTCATACCAGGTCCTTAAGCAGAGAGAAAAGAGCATGACTATGCTTACCTGCTTCTACAGCAAGAACATTTCCTCTCATGGCACTCAGTTTGGCTGCCTTGCCTAACCATCAAGGCCTGCTTCAGATTTGGTCTTCGTCTTATTCCATTTGCATCAGATGGCTCAAGGGTAACTGTTTTTCCCTCAAAGTTTCTCTCCACCAAGATCAATGATTTCTAGTTAAAGAAAAGAGTGAAGGCATCTTCAGAGAACAATGAGTAGATTCATCTCAACCAAAGGGGTTATAATTAGTATCTTTAATTACAATATAAATTAGCAGCATGACACTTTCCTTTAAATAATTACTTTTAATCTTGTTACATTTCTTCTCCTCGATTCTTCTGCAAGAGAGAGGTAGACCTTGCTGGTTACTAGACACAAAGATATGTTGATTTGAAGTTGTACATGGTCTTTGCACAGAATTTGGCTTTTTGTTTGTTTGTTTGTTTTGTTATCCAGAGGGACACATGGTGAACATGTTTAAGCCATTACGAACTTAACATACCCTGCTTAGGTTCCTCATTCTGTGTAACAGAACAAGAAATGAAAACTGAAAAATCTAACTCTTTTTTGCATTCTGCTGTTTCTGGATGGAAAGTGGGATTTAATAAAAATCCAGAAATTTAAAACTATGGTAAATTGGTTTCATATGTTTCAGTTACACTTCTCAAGCTACATTTTGCACTGAAAATTAATAGCTTGGTTATTGAAAGCCTTATCCATATCATGGATTTTAAACAATGAAAGCAAAACAAAGTGCTGCTGAGTGCTGGTGCGTATCCTTGGTGAAACTCTGGTTCAACATGATCAGCTCCTGTCCTAGAGCTCCTGCTGTCTCAAGGACTTTGAGAACAAACAAGTAGTGTTTGAATATTATCTGTCGGTGTTTATTCAGTTCAAGCTATTTTAATACCCTATGATAACCTTAAAATGGACCATCATGATTCTGAATTAAATATCAACTATGTAATTACTTCAAGGAAAAAAAGAGCTAAGTTTAAAATAATATGTGAGTTATTCCATACAAATTTTAAATTTCTGTTTAATAATATTTGGTAAGAAATATTCTGTATTTGTTCAAATAATAAATAATATTTAACTTTGTTATCCCTCTACAGTATGGATGACAGTGCTGCATACCTCCACTGCACCAGAAGCTGTATAATAAAATTTGTGACCCAGCATGCTCAGGGAATGGAGGAGGACCAGGCTTGGCTAGCAGAGAGATGGATCCACAGTGAGAGTAAACATAGGGACGATATGAAGGCTGCTGAAGGAGTAGGGTGTAGGTAGTTATCACATCATGGGGGCAGCAGCTTTCCCAGTTGTCCCATGTCTGCAGAGGGCATGAGGTGCTTCAGGGCAGTGATTCTCCCTTCCTGGAAAGTGCTGGGGCACTTCAGGGAATACTAGCTTCATCCAAGGTATTGCTACCCACTGAGAGGCCTTATGGCCCAGGGTTTCTCTGAATCTCCATGCCAGAAGATACTAATTCATGTACTTACAAAATCCAGGGCAGACTCACAGCTTTAGTATTGAGAAATTTTATGATATTGTTGTATTACCCTTTTGTTCCTAACATTTACAGCCCCCTTTCACCAGTTCTTTAGGTTATAACTGCACTGTAGCAGTATGAGGGATTGTGAAAGCACTGTTCCATAACAGCATTTTATTCTGACAGTCATTTACCCTAGCTGTAGCCAGAGCTATGAGCAGGAGTTAGACCTATACCCCATCCAGGTCCTTTTATATGCATTACTGTTCTATTAGAGGAGGTTTTTTAGGTATCCCTGCTTCTAAAACTCTCAGCTTTACTGCTGCATTCATTCAACCTCCCCCCAAACACCAGCTTCAAAGCCTCAGTGCTTTCTGAGCACCACTGGAATTTCAAATACAAAAAAATATTGCTTTTTGCTAAAAGATGTGCTTTGTTCCTTTTGTTGGGTAAGCAGAATGTTCAGGCAGCCTCAGCACTTCATCATTAACTGCAGACCATAATTCACACCCAGCTTGGGAGAGAACTGGAGCAAAAAGAAAAATGGTTTTGCCTGCCTGCCCCTGACCCCATGCCACCGTGTTATTTGTCACAAGATTGCTAAGCTGTTCCTGAGTATAAATCAGTATCATTCAACAACCAGTGTCAAAGGAAACAATGAAAATCCCAGGATTTTATGAATGGGAGGGATTGTCCTGCCAGACTTGGATAAATGCAAAGCTGGCAGGGGACGCCACTGCAAAGCAATAAACGCTGCCATCTGTTACCTCTGAGTTCCTGGAGCATGTAAAAGGCAGCAGTGAAAATCAGCCCTGCCTGACACGAGATGCTCGGGCAGTTCCTTCCCACCCATGAGAGCAGCAGGCAAAGCCGGCATGTGGTGGCATTGGTGACGCTTTGCCTCACCATTTGCCTCAGCAAATGACACCTAAGGGTGCTGGGACTCTTGGGAGCATCCCCATGGTGGAAAGCCTCCAGGAGCCTTCCAGCACCTTGGTTGTCAGATGCTTGTCTCCCTCACAGCACTGGCCTTGGTGCCTTAGATCGTGCCTTGGTGGCACTGGGGCCCTCCTTCTCTGCCCAGGAAAGTCTCATGTGCAGCACACTGTGAAGAGCTTTGTATATTTTGGTGTGCATAAAGCAACCATTCCCACTACAGCACCTCATCCCGGCTCTGAGGGTGATTCAGGAGAACATGCTGGGCAAGGGGGCTGCTTCCCTCCCTCCCAGCTCCCTGCCAGCATAGTCCATCTCCAAGTGCACAGGACATGTTTGTCAGGTCCTGTCACCCCTCCACAAGCATCTCCCTGCGGTGGGGAGGGAGGGCTGCCTGCCAGCATTTGCCATGGGAGCAAATGCCTTCCCACATCACCCTGATGCTGACTGCTTGGCTGAGCAGCCCTGCGTTGTTTCTGCACACTCGGGCATGATGGGGTTGGGATTATTTATACTCGAGATAGCTGAGCTCTTAAACACAGAAGCACCCCAAAAGATAACAGGCTGTCATTCTCTGCTTTGCAGAGAAATCTGTGAAACCCAATGACAGAAACAGAAAGGGAGACACCCACATGCAAAAGCAGCCTGCTCAGAAACTACCCAATTATTTTTGGTGCAGAGTACTACTAATGTTTCCAGGCACATTTTTTTTCCCCACACCCTGAGTTCATGCAGAACAGAGGAAAAAGTTGTCTAATAGCTCATCATTTCCATTTGCTTTGCATTTAGATAACGTATTTCCAAATGTAAAAACTGGATGGGAAATACTGGCTACCCAAGGAACACTACTGGAAACAGTGCTTGTATGCTTACATTTGAAAATCTG
Source organism: Cisticola juncidis (assembly GCA_013400215.1). NCBI lineage: Eukaryota > Metazoa > Chordata > Aves > Passeriformes > Cisticolidae > Cisticola > Cisticola juncidis. Next base: position 345,288 of record VXBR01008447.1, on the reverse strand, counting down.
ACCCTGGGGACGTGTTAATTTCTCTCATTATTTTAGCTGGTCTCTCTAAAGCCCTTCCCCTCCCAGGCACATGGTTGCTTGGAGCTGGGGCTCCGTGCCCCACAGATACATTGGGACCTGCTGATCATACCACAAATTCACAGGGATGCTACAGGAAGGACCATCTGTGTCTGATTATGGACAGCAAAACAGCCATCCCACAGCAGGGACAAGCATGAAGATGAACCTCTCAAAAGATTTAGTTATGTAAAAGTGATTTTTATTTTGAAATCCTACAGAATTTCTATTTTTTAAAATTAACTACCAGAAAAAAAAAATTTGTTCTGTCTATTTGTGTCAAAATATTTGTGTCCCTCCCACCCTGCTTCCTAGTTTGCTTTGTATTTACAGGAAACATCGCATGGACTGTGACACTGCACATGTTCTGAGCAGCATTTTTCCTCAAAATCAGATTCAGTGGTCATGATTAAACTGAGATGTGTCTGAGTTTCTGCTTAACATGAATAAGTGGCAGTTAGCTCCTTACCTCTGAGCTTGTCAAACAAGAGTGATTAGAAATATGCAGTTGGCTGGAAAAAAACAACGGAGAAACCCATGAAGCTACACAGAACCACCTCATAAACTGTTTTTAGCTTAACTGGTTTTCATCTAGCAGGAACTTCATCAGGAGGAAAGTAAGACTAGTCTGATGAGAAAGAAAATAATTCACATTAAAACTCCAACTTATTTGCTGAATAGGTCTCGAAACACTATGAGCAATAACTGGCAGGTGCCTGGAACCAAGCTACCCTTCCTAAGCAATCACATACATGGTGCTATGGTCCAGCAATTATTTACTATATTAGCAGATAACTGTGTTTGATCAGAGCTATTAACTAATTTAGATAATTCACAAGCAGTCACTACCCTGTATAGGGGAGTGAAGGGATCCACAGTGCCTTGGTTGGACTGGGGACACTCCAGTTCCAAATCCCAGTGAAATACGAATGTTGTAGACTGCTGGTCATATCACTTGGGCAGAGATTTAGAAATGCCCTTTTTCCCCAAGTCACACTATGGTTGAGGAGGTTCCATGAGGAGGTGTGTTCTGTTCATGGGATTAAGAGAGATAAGCTGCTGGCTGCAGCCTTCCCCACCCAACACAACCCTGTGTTTGCCATGGGCTGTAGCTGGAAGAGGGTACAATGTGGGCCTGTGGGCAATGGGCAGTGGGCTACCTGCAGCTGTGTCACTGGTGGGGGGACATGTCTGAGCCAGGACCAAATACATCTGTCCAGAGATGGGCAGCAGGACTCAGCCTCCAAGCTGCTCAAGCATGGTTGAATTTTGGGCTTGGGGAATGGCTCACAAGATGCACGAGCCAACCTGCACAACAAGGTCTGACCTGGTACTGGTGGAGGAAGCACAGGGAAGGTGAAGCAGCAGCTGCAAGGAATCCATGTGGCAGTATGCACCTTCCCAAGGCCCTTTCAGTCCCCCTTTGCTACCAGACACTGGTGTGATTTTGAAATCTGACCACTGAGAGCAGTCCCAAAGCAGAGATCATTGGCTTTTCTTACTAAACATGGGAGAACAAGTGATGGATTTGAGTCCTGCCTTGTGCTCTCCTGATCCCAGCCCTTCAAGGGAAGAGGCCAGCCTCCTCTTTCTTTTCCTGTTTGTGGGTGCTGTGATCCTTCAACAACTTCCTCGTGTGGCCTCTCTTGGTTTTGCCTGCCTGATTACACGTGTTTCTTCTAGCATCTATAGAGGAATGAAGACATGTGACACAACTGTGCAGGACAGGCAGGACGAGCTTGGATCAGAGAGATGGTGTGTCCTGCCAAACAGGCAGCACAGCTTCCCAGCCACTGCAGAGGGAAGGGTGCGATGCTGTGGCACCCCAGGCAAGCTGGGAGCTCTGCTGTGATCTCAATGTGTCTGACCTCTCACTGTGACATTGCCACAGCCTTGTTCTGGTCAGGAAAGGACAAGAGTCGGTGTCTCGGGCAAAGTGTGCCATACAGCATCATAGAGGACAAATGCCCCAGTGGTGCCAGCTCAGCCTTCTTGAATGCCTTTTATCACAGTTCTTAGGATTTCTTACCACGTCCTGTCTCTCATCTTTGGTAGCAGATAGCAAGTCCGCATCTCAAACCATAAAAATCTACCAGAAGAAACAGGTTTGTCTAATTTCTCTAACATAAAATGCCCCTTTTGTTTTTGTGCACATCCTGAAGATGTCGAGCAGGGGCCAGATTTTCAACTCACAAAATGATGATGTAGGTTCAAATGTGTGGCCAAAAGGCTGGAAGCAGCCCAGAGAGCAAAATATTTGACTCAGGCAAGTGGGTGCAAGGGCTTCTGGTCCTGAGTGGCTCTGGTGTGGCTTAGAGGATCACAGGGTGGCTCAAGTAGGAAGGGACCTCAGCAAGTTGTGGCTGTAGCCCAGCCTCCTACTCAGGGCAGGAGCAGCCCATTTGCCTTCTGCCTTTGCCTTTCCCTAGTTCTGCTCCATCCCAGCTGACCCTGGGGACTTTCTTGCAGCAGATGCAGCCAGGTCTCTGCAGAGGTGTATCCTAGCTGGGGCTGCTGCTTCCTTTCCTGGGCAGTGAGGAGCAGCATTGGGCTGCTGGGGGAAATGACATGGGGGGAAGGATCACCTTCAGCCTCTGCCTCAGGCACTTTGCTGGGAGAATGACCTGAAACTGCTCTGCAGTTTTCAACAGTCGTAACATTGGAGATTACTGTTTCTTAAATATTGCACAACCTAGTATCCTTCTTGATTCAGTTTGAATATATATTTATATTTACGCACAGAGTGCTGCAGAACCTTGCAGAAACCCCATTTCTATCAGGCTGCCCGCAGAGGTCGGTAGGGGGGACCAGGAGATGGGACAAGCGAACAGGAAGGAAAAGGAAGCCCTTTATTTGGATGTGGGGCTGACAGAGTCTCTGGATTAGTAACGGGGAACTGCCACTACAGGAACCTGTTTTGTTACTAGGACACGTTACAAGTCAGCAGACAGCCACATTTTTCTGACTCATCAGCTGATACTAATTAATGACTTGGGATCACACCAAAAATCCCCACTGGCCTTCCCTCCTTCCTTGAAAGGCTGTGATTGTCTTCCTCCCCTTCCCCCAGCCTTAGAAAAAAAATCACATAAAAAAGCTACACATTTTAAATATGGAGAATGACTAAAATAGCTCACCAGTCCCAGCATCACCTCAAATAAAGGTGCAAACCCTCCAGAGATGGAAAGATGCAAACTTAATAAGGAATATAAAATATAGCACCACTTTTTTTCCCTTTTTTATATGAAAATCAACATTCTCTGCTACCAGAACTGCCTGTAACAAAGCAAATGCCCTTGTCTGTGAGCTGCTGCATCTCTATGCCAGCCAGGCTAGCAATGCTGAGCAGCAGCATTTCAGGTATACACACTGAAAATCTCTTTGTTTCTCTGAACAAAAGAATGAGGCAAAACTCCACAAACCTCAACACCATCCTCCTTCAAAGTGGGTAGGTATGGTTCCTTGTCTCCCCAGGGATACAGCCACCCTTGCTTATGCCACATCTGCATCCTCAGTGGGGCCAGCATCAGTTAAAACCCAGTTCCTAAAAGCCAGGTTAACAGACTGGCCCCCAGCACCTGTATTTCTTCGTCCTAGAAAACACAACCACTGATCTTATATTCTTCTGGAATCCTTCATGCCTTATTTAATGTCCAGTTTCTCATTTAAATAATCTGTGTTGATTTGAAACCATTTTTTCCCAAATCTCCCATAAATATTAATCCTCAGGGGAATGTATTTAGACAAAATGTAAATAGTTTCCTTCATGTAATTTTGTTTGGACAGAACAACTGCCACCAAGATATCGTGTGATCTCCAGGGTACCATGAATAGTGCTTTCATACTTTCCTGTCACTGGGGTGTAATTAAAAGATCTATTTTTTTTTTTTTCTTGAGTCATTACCACTAAATAAAGCCTCCTTGTGAATTACCTCAGTCTCCTTCAATGCAAGAAGAGCACAGAGCAAAGCTGTGTTTTTGAATTCTGTTTTTAACAGATACAACCCTCTTAGAGCTTAACCATGTCTTTACAGACACAGATGCTCAATTACATCTTTACTTTTGTTCTTATGCTCCTACACTGTCTGGTGAAGCATGAAGGAGCATTAAATTCACTCACCATGATTCCTAGAGGACATTTAATTGAGTGGATGTCCTGATGAAATAATTCCACCTTCATCATGTACATATCTAACTTCAAATGAAATATTAACAAGTCTGAGAAAGATAAAGATTAATAAAAGGGTCTAAAATTCTTATTTCCCACAAGTATCCTCATAGTACATTAGAGTATCTCCAACAGAAAATTTGAGAACACTCTCGAGTGACTTGCACACCTGCACAACTCAGTCCTGTGCAAAATCATACCTCAAAAATACATCCAATAATACTCCTCCTTTTATCCTTAAGGGCTTCTCAGAACAGACTTCCTTGGAATGGTATTTTTGCTTGCCTCTGCTGTTCTTCCTGCTTTCACATTTCAGTGGCTGGAACATACCAAAAACCATCCTGGCATTTTCTCCTTTCCCTGAATGCAGGGGGCCTAATGCACATTTGCTTGGGACTAATGACTCGTACACATTGAAGCTGAGAGCAGGTGCCATCAGTGCATTATGAAGATTATAAGAGTGCTTGACATAAAGCTGCCTGCTGCAACAGGGACTCAGAAAGGGCTGCTGACTGCCCAGGGCCAGAAGCAAGGAGACCAGCTGAAGGCAGGCTGAGAAGGAATTCACACCTCCGTAAGTTTCGTATTCAGAAATATGAACAGCTTCTCATTCAGAACTCAGAATTTAAAAGCTGATAAAATACAGAATGAACACAGGCATCTATGTACTTTATCTCTTATCCTTCTTAATTCTGCAGGGTAGCCTTCCTCACCCAAAGCTTAGCATTAATTTAATGTCAAAAACTCAAAAGAATTTGAGTGGCCAGCCTAGAACAAGTTTGCTAGTAAATTGGCTTGGTTATGAATTGATAAGAGCACAGAATTATCTTTTTATCTTTTTATCTTTTTATCTTTTTATCTTTTATCTATATTTCTTTCATTTAAATAAAAGCTTTGGGATTTGGGGGTGGGCTTTTTTGGGGTTTTTTGGAGTTTTTTTTTTAAGTTCCCAATGGGTCATTTGTATCAGAGGAAAGAGGATCTGATGAAAAACTCCAGATCTTTATTTGTCTTCCTCACAGGGCAGCCATGACTTTCTACTCTTTCCCACTGATGACCTGTAGTGGGGAGTGTTGCTTTGAAATACAGACAAGGACAAGGCATCTCTGACAGAAAAGGAAGAAGGAAAAGAAACAAAACCAAGGAAACAGAAGCATCACCAAAACCACATCAGTTTTCCTGTGACAGGACTAAAGTTCCCAAGCTGGACTATCTACTGACCTAACAAAACAAAGTTGATTCTGTGTCTTTTTCTGGCAGAAGACACTGTCTCAACCTCCACGTGTTTGTAAACCAAATTTGCTTCAAATTCTGACTCTAGGATGGGTGTGTTTTGAACATATGAGGCTTTAGGCTTCACATAGGAACAGAAATGCAAGTATAAGCCAAGGCTTTGAGGTGGTTTCTAAAGCAAGTGTGGAAACAAGATCTGAAGGTTTCTTGCTGAATTTGTCTGTGCTTTCTGGTGCTTCAAACTATTGTTATTTATAGGCAGAGAGTTTGAATTAACTTCATGTTTCTACATGGTAAATCTGAAAACAGAGTTTGACTTTAATAATGGAGTTGATAGCACTGAAACACTGAATCTAAAACCCTGAAAATAGCAAATCCTTTTGTAGGTGCCCACTAAGTACAGGCAGTAATCCATGCTGTTTGCATTGGATTTTCCCCTTTGCTTCCTCCATTTTGGTCGAAATACAAATAAATAGTAAGCTGGTCAAATACATAAGCTTGCCCCATCCATATTCATGGAGAAAATGTGTTTATTTGAGTTCAGTGTCCCAACCAATCCACCTGATCTGGATTATCACTCTGTGTTGCATGTACCAGACTGGTTAAAACTGAAAATAGAAGAGTTTTGGACTGCTTCACATCAAGAGCAGAAAAATGAGTTGCACAAGTTATTCAAACAGATAAACTAAGAGAATACATTAAACTAACCCTAATGAAAATATTCCATTCCTCAAATTTTGCATGCAGCATTTTCTCCTTAAACACAGCTGCTTTTCTTGTTTTTGTTTTTTTTTTTTATTTTTTAGCATATGCATTTGGCTAATTCGTAAATGAATTGTGATAGAAATGCCTCGTGTGTTGTGTCCATATGCCACGGCTTTGTGAACTTTTTGGGCAAGACCAACAATAAAATTATGAAAGTATCATTGTAATAAAACTGTGACTATTATATGCTAAAACCAGTGGATGATCTAACCCAGAAACCCCTCAAAACCAAAACTTTTGTTCTCTGAAACACAGGGCACAGGCAAGGTGTTGCAAACAGTAAAATAACTGAGCTCAATACTTGTCCTGCTCTTCTGGCCCATAGAAAACAAATGTGAAATGTTCATCCTATAGCTCAGTTATCTTCTAGCACCCACCTGGTTTGGACTTTACAAGGCCAGGCAGAACCACATTAGAGAGAAGCATTTCAGCAAGCACTGCATTTAAACAAGGTGTCACAGCATGTCAAAAAGTGTCACCAGGCCTCACACAAACTAGCAAGGCAAGATTTATTTTTAAATTATCTAATCCTGAATACTCATCTACAATACACATGTACAATAAAATACGATTATAGGAAATACATAGGGTTTAACCAGTTGGTTTTTTTTTCAGTCTCCACTTTGCAAGCCCTTGGTAAAAGACCTGACTGTTCCTTTTTTTTTTTTTTTTAATATTGGATTTTCACAGAAATTCCCTCAGGACAGAGAATCAGAATCATAATCTAATAATTTATTTTCATAAATGGCTGCTATGTTATGGAATGTTTCTATGAAGCTTTGGATAGTGAAGCCCAATTGTTATCTGCCAGAAATGTTTATGCACACTGAGCTAAAGATCAGCCAAAATTTCATTACAGGAAATAAAAACCACTGGAAGACAAATGCAAAAACCATTTGGTAGAAATCATAGATACTGGAGTGAAACCTTTTTCCCATATTGAATTAGGAACATAATAAATTACAGAATTTAAAGGCAGAGCTGGAAGAGATGGCTGAGACAATTTGCTTTGAGATTTTGCAGAACATCAAACTCAGATTTCTCTGTTAACCCCTGTTGTAGCTAGGACATCTCTTTCAGCAGGAAAATAATGCAATCTATGGTAGTTATTAACTAGCTTAGCTGTTGATTACTCCTTTTGTTACACATTCACACCTTATTTTTAATCTGGAGTGTTTGTCTCTTTGTCTCCTCTGATGGACAGTGCTATATATTTGTTGGGCTGACAGTTATCTGCTAATAAATTTTTCTTCACTCTATAGATATTCACAGGCTGCACTAGCCTTGTTTTTGATAAGATAAACAGACTAACAGACTTCTCTCTCCTTGAGACTTCCTCATGTTTTCTTTTTTTTTTTTTTTTTTTTTTTTTTTTTTTTTTTTT